>CM053027.1:85212856-85230781 GCA_028564925.1 Lithobates sylvaticus
GGAGCCAGCGCGGCGGCATTTAGTGCCTACGCTAGCTACGTAACCTGAAGTCACGTGCTAAATGAACGGACTTGCCGATGAGCGGCAAGTCCGTTCATTTTCAAAAGTCCCGCGGACTTGCCTACTAACGGCGGGATTGTCCGCGGGACTGCCAAGTCCAGCGGATAATTTTAAAACCAAACTTAAAACTTTGGCGCCAAAAAGTCCGCCGGACTTTGGCGCCAAAAAGTCCGCCGGCGCCCACACACGAGGGGATTATCCGCTGGACTTCGGTCCAGCGGATAATCCCGCGGGATAGTCCCTTCGTGTGTACGCGGCATTAATCTAGGCTTACCTGTAGGTAAAAGTGGTCTGTAATCAGTGGAAGAAAAAGCATTATTGGTCAGTGGGAGAAAAATGGCTACCGTCATTAATCAGTGGGAGAAAAATTCCCAATGTTATTGGTCAACAGGAGAAAAAAATCCTGGTGTTAATGGTACAGTGCTGTGAAAAAGTATTTGCCCCCTTCTTGATTGTTTCTTTTTTTGCATATTTCTCACACTTGATTCAGATCATCAAACTAATTTTACTATTACACAAAGATAACCTGAGTACATTCAAGATGCAGTTTTTAAGTTATTATTTCATTTATTAAGGGGAAAAAGCTGTTCAAACCTGCCTGGCCCTATGTGAAGCAGTAATTGCCCCCTCCCATGCTGAATCATGAATGAACTGTGAATAACCACAATTTTTTGGAAAGCTGAGTTAAATTTTACTTGCCACACCCAGACCTGATTACTACCAGACCTGTTGAATCAAGAAATCACACAAATAGAAGCTGTCTGACAAAGTGAAGCATGCTAACAGATCACAAAAAGCCACACATCATGCCACAATCTAAAAAAATTCAAGAACAGTGATGAACCTTCTCAGGAGTGGCTGGCCTACAAAAAATAATCCAAGAGCATGACAGGGACTCATCCAGGAGGTCATTAAAGAACCCAGAACAACATCTAAAGAACTGCAGGCCTCACTTGCCTAAGGCAGGGGCGGACTAACAACTCATGGGGCCCCCGGGCAATAGGAGATTATGGGGCCCCCGGGCAATCAGAGATTATGGGGCCACACAGTATATACACACACACACAGTATACAATCACACAGTATACACAGACATGTTTCTATTGGCTGAGAAGGTACTGGAGAGGTGGGGCAGCTATAATCTCTGGATTTTTAGACCAAAAGGATGTCGGTAAGGGACATTTCAGAAACAGATGTAAAAAAAAACACAGATTTTTACATACTGTCCCTGGTTTTACTGAGGCTGACAACCCTGATGGGGCCCCCTAGTAACTTTTTGGAAGTTGTGCGTCCCGTTACATCTGGCATAAAACTAATACAGCATTTCATACAAGAACATCACAACTCTAGTTTGCTCCTCCCCTACCTCTAGTTTTGCTCCTCTCCCACCTCCAGTCTGCTCCTCCTCTACTTCTACCCCTCTCCTCCCCTACCCCTCTTCCTCTCTCTTTTTTGTTTTTATATTTAATTTTGTAACTATTTTTAAAAAATGATTTAGCATTTGTATTTTATATATTTTATTTTTTATTATTCTTTTCTTACTCTAGTCTGCTCTACTCTCTCATAGTCTACTCCTATTCCTGCTCTAAGTCTGCCTCTCCTCCTACTCCTCTTCTATTCCTTCTCCCCTTCTACTCCCACTCCTCTTCTACTCCTACTCCTCTTTTACTCCTAATCGTATTATAATCGTATTATACTCCTACTCCTCTTCTACGCCTACTTCTCTTCTACTCCTTCTCCTCTTTTACTCCTACTCCTCTTCTACTCCTACTACTAATCCCACTCCTCTTCTACTCCTATTCCTCTCCTACTCCTCTTTTAAACTTACTTCTTTTCTACCCCTAGTCCTCTTCTACTCCTTTTCTTTTATGCTTTCTCCTACTTCTCATCTACTCCTACTACTACTCCTACTCCTCTTCTACTCCTACTCCTTTTCTACTCCTTTTTTTCTTCTTCTCTTTCTCTTCTACTCCTATTCCTCATCTTCTCCTACTCCTTTCTTACTCCTACTCCTCTTTTACTCCTACTCTTCTTCTACTCCTACTACTACTACTCCTATTCTACTCCTACTACTGCTATTACTCTTACTTCTCTTCTACTCCTACTCCTTTTCTACTCATTCTCTTTTACTATTACTCCTCTTCTTCTCTTACTCCTTTTCTACTCCTACGCCTCTTCTACTCCTACTTTTACTCCTTTTCCTCTTCTACTCCTCCTCCTCCGCTTCTACTTTTACTCTTACACCTACTCCTACTAATTCTACTCTTTTACTCCTACTCCTCTTCTACTCCTACTACTAATCCTACTCCTCTTCTACTCCTATTCCTCTCCTACTCTTACTCCTCGTCTACTCCTATTCTTACTCCGCTTCTACTCCTACACCTCTTCTACTCCTACTCCTCTTTTAAACCTACTCCTTTTCTACCCCTAGTCCTCTTCTACTCCTTTTCTTTTACGCTTTCTCCTACTTCTCGTCTACTCCTACTACTACTGCTATTCTACTCCTACTCTTTTTCTACTCCTTTTTTTTTTATACTCCTTCTCTTCTACTCCTATTCCTCATCTTCTCCTACTCCTTTCTTACTCCTACTCCTCTTTTATTCCTACTCCTCTTCTACTCCTACTCATTCTCCTTTTCTACTCATTCTCTTTTACTATTACTCCTCTTCTTCTCCTACTCCTACGCCTCTTCTACTCCTACTTTTACTCCTTTTCCTCTTCTACTCCTACTCCTCCGCTTCTACTTCTACTCTTACTCCTACTGCTACTCCTCTTCTACTCCTAATTCTCTTCTAATGCTACTCCTTTTCCTATTCTTCTCCTACTCCTCTTCTATTCCTACTTCAAATTCCTTTTCTACTCCTACTACGACTCCTACTCATATTTTCTACTTGTAGTATTACTCCTACTCTTCCTCTCCTACTCCTCTTTTTCTCCTACTCCTCTCCCACTTTCACTTCTCTTCTACCACGCGTACTCCTCTTCTACTCCTGCTTCTCTTTTACTTCTACTCATTTTATACTCCTTCTCTTCTCCTCCTTCTCCTCCCTATTCACCCTCCTCCCGCCACCTCCTTCTATTTATCCTCATATTCATTCTCCCCTCCTTCTAATCATCCACCTCATATTTATCATCAGCCTACTCTTATTCATCCTCCTCCTCCAATTCATCCTCCTCCTTCTCGTTTTCATCCTCCTTCTCCTATTTCTCCTCCTCCTATTTATCCCACTTTTCCTTCTCCTTTTCTTATTGGTCCTCCTCCTGCACCTTCTAATCATCCTCCTTCTCCTATTCATCCTCCTCTTATTTATCCTCCTCCTATTCATCATCCTCCTATTCATCATCCTCCTATTTATCCTCATTTTCCTCCTCCTCCTATTCATCCTCTTCCTCTTCCTCCTTCCAATCATCCTCTTTCTCCTATTCATCCATTTATTATTACATTTCATACATTTAGTCAAATTATTATCTCATACAAGGCATATTGTATACGGCATTTTCAGAAGTCATATATTACACAAATAACTGGTTCAAGATAACGTATACACATTGAAAAAGAAACATGTATATTTTCATTTTGTGTAAATAATAATAAGACTTGATTTTTTTTTCTCTCAATTTTGGTCTCATCACTCCAAATTACTTTGTGCCAGAAGATTTGAGGCTTGTCTCTGTGCTGTTTGGCATATAGTAAGTGGGATACTTTGTGGCATTTGCATAGCAATGGCTTTCCTCTGGCGACTCGACCATGCAGCCCATCTTTCTTCAAGTGCCTCCTTATTGTGTATATTGAAACAGCCACACCACATGTTTTCAGAGAGTCCTGTATTTCACCTGAAGTTATTTGTAGGTTTTTCTTTGCATCCCAAACAATTTTACTGGCAGTTGTGGCTGAAATTTTAGTTGGTCTACCTGACCGTGGTTTGGTTTCAACAGAACCCCTAATTTTCCACTTCTTGATTAGAGTTTGAACACTGCTGATTGGCATTCTCAATTCCTTGGATATCTTTTTATATCCCTTTCCTGTTTTATACAGTTCAACTACTTTTTCCCCACAGATCCTTTGACAATTCTTTTGCTTTCCCCATGACTCAGAATCCAGAAACATCAGTGCAGCACTGGATGAAATATGCAAGGGTCTGTTAGGAGTCCAGAAACTCATTGACCGTTTATACACACACTAATTACAAGCAAACAGATCACAGGTGAGGATAGTTACCTTTAATAGCCATTCAACCCCCTTTGTGTCAACTTGTGTGCATGTTATCTGGCCAAAATCACCAGGGTATGCAAACTTTTGATCAGGGTCATTTGGGTAGTTTTCTGTTGCCATTATGATTTAAAAAGAGTAAACACAGTTAATTAATAATAAATGGCTTCAGCCAAACACTAACCATGAGTGAAAGAAATGTTTTTGTGTTATAATTTATATTCTCTGAAAATCACCACCCATCAAAAAGTCACAGCCCATCATTCCCCGGGCGGTGAAGTCATAAGGGGCGGGGCATCTGGATGATCTCACACGGTGACCCTGCCCCATGCCAATATAAGTAGTGGCACACCGTGCACCCGGCATTAGAGCTGGAGAGAGCGTTGAGTCAACATCGGAAGAAGAACAGAGGGAGAAGACAGTGGAGGAGACCCGGCAGAAAACAACGGACAGAGGAAGAAGAACCGGGGAAAGAGCGGAGAAGAACCAGAGAGGGGAGAAGAAGCAACAGAGGCAGAAGACGCCAGCGGAGGACACAGAAGAGCTGGAGAGGGGAGAAGAGATGGGAAGAGACTACGTAGCTGCCTTAATAAATTACTTTATTATGAATCTTAAGGAGAACTCCACGCAAAATGTTAAAAAAAAACAATGGCATGGGTTCCCCCTCAAGGAACATACCAGGCCCTTCTGTCTGGTATGGATTTCAAGGAGAACCCCCTACGTTTTTTTTGTCCCCCCAAAATCCATACCAGACCCTTATCCGAACACACAGCCCGGAAGGTCAGGAAAGAGGGTGGGGACAAGCGAGCGACCCCCCTCCTGAACTGTACCAGGCCACATGCCCTTAAGATGGGGGGTGAGTGCTTTGGGGCAGGGGGACCCTGCACCCCAACCCCAAAGCACCTTGTTCTCATGTTGATGAGGACAATGGCCTCTTCCCGACAACCCTGGCCATTGGTTGTCGGGGTCTGCGGGTGGGGGGCTTATCGTAATGTGGAAGCCCTCTTTAACAAGGGGGCCCCCAGGTCCCGGCCCCCAACTCTATGTGAATGAGTATGGGGTACATTGTACCCCTACCCAGTCCCCTAAAAAAATAAAAATAAATAGAAACACAGTACACAGGTTTTTAAAGTAATTTATTAAGGCAGCTCTGTCGTCTTCTAATTTCTTCTCCCCTCTCCGGCTCTTCTGCCTCCTCCACTGACATCCTCTGCCGGTTCTTCTCCACTGACATCCTCTGCTGGTTCTTCTCCTCTCTCCGGGTCTTCTCCGCTGATGTCTTCTAGCCCTCTCTGGTTCTTCTCCCTCTGTCTGCTTGCTTCTCCGCTGTCTGGGTCTTCTCCGCTATCTTCTCGCTCTTTTGCTGGGTCTTCTCCGCTGTCTTCTCCCTCTGTTCTTCTTCTGATGTTGACTCGACGCACTCTCACGCTCTAATGCCGGATGTGTGGTGTGCCACTACTTATATTGGCATGGGGCGAGGTCACCGAAGGCCCACCCCTTATGATGTCACAGCCCCATCATGCCCTGGATGGTGACGTCATAAGGGGTGGAGCCTCCGGAAGACATTACCTAGTGACCCCGCCCCATGCCAATATAAGAGCAAGAAGATAACGGAGAAGACAGCAGACAGAGGGAGAAGAACCGGAGAGAGCTAGAAGACATCAGCGGAGAGCGGAGAAGACCCAGAGAAGGCAGAAGAACCGGCAGAAGACATCAGTGGTGGAGGCAGAAGAGCCAGAGAGGGAGAAGAAATCAGAAGAGATGACGGAGCTGCCTTAATAAATTACTTTAAAAACCTGTGTAATGTGTTTTATTTTTGATTTATTTTTTAGGTGTATGGGTAGGGGTACAATGTACCCCATACTCATTCACATAGGGTGGGGGGACCGGAATCTGGGGGGCCCCTTGTTAAAAGGGGTTTCCGGATTCCGATAAGCCCCCTGCCCACAGATCTCGACAACCAACGGCCAGGGTTGTCGGGAAGAGGCCCTTGTCCTCATCAACATGGGAACATGGTGCTTTGGGGTGGGGGCGCAGGGCCTCAATGTAGGGGCGCACCTTGATTAGATCACGCCCCCCCGCCCTATGTGAATGAGTACATTGAATATCACTGAAGTTGGATCAAAGTCGGATCACCGTCTTAACTGATCCGACTTTGGCATGCAACTTGTGCTCTGAGGATCTTGAAGGGGAACGTGCCAAATAAAAAAAAAAGGCATGGGTTCCCCTCCAAGAGCATACCAGGCCCTTTGGTCTGGTATGTCTTTTCAGGGGAACCACAATGCCGAAGACCATACCAGACTGAAGAGCCTGGTATGTTCTTGGAGGGGGAACCCATGCCGTTTTTTTGTTTTTATTTGGCGTGGGGTTCCCCTTCAAGATCTTCAGAGCACAAGTCGCATGCCAAAGTCAGATCAGTTAAGGCGGTGATCCGTCTTTGATCCGACTTCAGTGATATTCAATGGGCTGAAGTAGGATCAAACTTGGACCAAAGTAGTGCAGGGAGCATTTTCTAAGTCAGACTGGTTAAGATGGCTCTCATAGGGAAACATTGATTTGCACATGTCATGCGACATGAGCTCACAAAGTCGGAGCGTTTGCCATACCAGTGTGAACCCAGCCTAAGTGCTATGTTAAATTTACCTAAAAAATAAAAATGTACCTATTTGTATGCCGGTTTGCCGACTGGGACAATGATATATCAATTTATACAGTCACTTTTAATAAATACCATGTAAAATAGGAAGATAACAATTAAGAACAATTACAATCAAACTATTTGTACCCAGTATTATTAATCCCTTAACCCGCTATCTAAGAAAATTGGTCAGTCTATTGCCGTCTAGTGTTGCCCTTATATTTAACCATCATCATCAAAAATGCATATACAATCTAATGCCATCTAGTGGCAATTTATGATATATTCCCAGGTTGTTCCTACTGGGATAAAAGTTTCTTAGTACCTGTTTTATAGAACAAATGTTAAAATATAACAAGTCAAATGAGAAATATCCCTCAGTTGCACTCACTAATTTTGCTTGCATATTATTAAGGTCTCGTGTATATAACTTTAATTACACTTTATTTAAATTTTTTAGGGTGTCCACATACTTTTGGCTTTATAGAGTATGTTTAAATATTTCACCCTATGCATTTACCTTATTTATTGATATAACTGTTGAATATCCATCCTGCGTGCTTTAGGTTACAGAGCCCTGTGAGGCACCGCCATCTTGGAGATGTCTAGCACCCCCAGCAGACAGAATTGTTAAACCCTTTACATAATTTCTACTGGCTGTGTGCCGGAGTGCTCCTGCAATCAGCCTTGGCACTCTTATCATACAATGTTGTGCTGGTACTGCTCACTGGAGGAGATATAGTGGCTGGAGAGAGGGAGCTCTGACTCTCCTAGAATCCAACATTTCTGGAATGGTGTAGGATTGCCATGAAAACTACACTGTGCATAACTACAGGAAAAATTTGCAGATTAGAGAAACAATGGGGAAAATGTAAATCCTATTATAGGTTTACTGATAAAATCTTTAACCTCTTCAGTACAGGGCACTTATACCCCTTTCCTGCCCAGACCAATTTTCAGCTTTCTGTGCTCTCACACTTGAATGACAATTACTCAGTCATGCAACACTGTACCCATATGAAATTTGCGTCCTTTTTTTCCACACAAATAGAGCTTTCTTTTGGTGGTATTTATTCACTAGTGGGTTTTTTATTTTTTGTGCTATAAATAAACAAAGACTGAACATTTTGTGAAAAAATGCCTTTTTCCTTGTTTCTGTCATAAAATGTAGCAAATTTTGAAATTGTTCTTCATAAATTTTGGCCAAAATTTATACTGCTACATATCTTTGGTAAAAATAACCCAAATTAGTGTATATTATTTGGTCTTTGGGAAAGTTATAGAGTCTTCAAGCTATGGTGCCAATCTCTGAAAATGGATCACACCTGATGTACTGAAGGCCTATCTCATTTCTTGAGACACTAATGTTCAAAGTAAAATCCAATGATGTTTTAGGCTAGAGACTTATGCCGCGTACACACAATCGGAATTTTGGTTGGAAAAAGCTATGATGGTTTTCCCGATGGGATTCCGCTCAAGCTTGTCTTGCATACACACGGTCACACCAAATTCCGACCATCAAGAACGCAATGACGTACAACACGTACGACAGGACTAGAAAAAGGAAGTTCAATAGCCAGTGTGCCACCCTTTGGGCTCCTTCTGCTAATCTCGTGTTAGTAGAAGTTTGGTGAGAGAGACGATTCGCGCTTTTCAGACTCATGCTTTTTCAGATCGTTTTACTGCTGTTCAGTTTGTGCTTGTGGGTTCGTTCTGACCAGCCGACCGTTTTTGAAGCCATGTTGCGGTTACGTACTCGTCAAAGAGTTCGTGTTGTGTGGGGGCTTGGTGTTGGGGTTCTTACTTTGACCCAAGCCCAGTCCATGAACAGGGTGGGGAGGAGTTCATGGACCAAGAATTGGTTACTCCAGCGTGACCAATACTTTTATATGCTTTTGCTGCGTGAGATCCAGGAGAATAATCCTGATGATTTCAGGAATTTTCTCCGGATGACGGACCTCGTTTTTCACTGTCTGTTGGCTTTGCTGACCCCTTGTATTACGAAGCAGGACACCTGCATGTGGCAAGCCATCACTCCCGAGCAGAGGCTCATTGCCATGTTGTGTTACTTGGCGACTGGGAGAAGTCTGCAGGACCTCAAGTTCTCGATAGGCATCTCCCCCCAGGCTCTGGGCATCATTATTCCAGAGACCTGTTCTGCCATCATTCAGGTCCTGCAGAAGGACTATATTAGGGTAAATTTTCTCCTTTAACATCACATTATATGTATTTAATATTTTCTAATGTTTTGTATTTCTTTAGTCATTCCCTAATTACTATTACATGATGAGAATGTCCCCTTTGTCCTCATGCATTATGTAATATTTTAATGCCCCTTTTTTCTCCTTCATGCATATTTGCCTTCACTAACCTCCCCAGCATGCTATCCTGGGCCCATACACACCTATAGCCTAGTCACTTAAAGAGGAAGTAAAGGCAGGATTTAGGAGATATTTGTTGCACCTACAGGTAAGCCTTAATCTAGGCTTACCTGTAGGTAAAAGTGGTCCCAGAGGGTTTACAACCACTTTAACAATGTATTTTGTCAGCTCCATTGTAGTGCTTTACCCTAAACACCCTCTAAAATGTGTCCAAATGTTATTGTTGTCCTTAAATTCAGGCAGCGTGCCAGAGGCTTTTTGTTGGCTCGCAAACTCATTTAGAACCCCCCCTGAAATTTTTACAATGGGCCATCAGGGAAGGGGAGGATTGATAAGTGGACCTAATACTTTTGTCTTTAAATACTCCTTAAAATTAATGTTATACTGATGTTGGCCAAGAATGTCGGCGTCTAATCTGCTTGCAATGTATATGTGCAAAATTACAAATTTTTTTTTTGTTTGACTCCACAGTTTCTTTCAACGCCACAGGAATGGCAGACTGTGGCCTCCCAGTTTCCTCATCATTGGGACTTTCCCAACTGCAGAGGGGCAATCGATGGGAAACACGTCCACATCGTCCCACCACCCCATTCGGGGTCATACTTTTTGAACTATAAGGGGTTTCATAGTATCGTGTTGATGGCGGTGGTGTTGGTGACATACGAGTTTCACTATGTGGACGTGGGGAAGAATGGCCAGATGTCAGATGGTGGAGTCTTTGCCCAGACCGAGTTCTACCGACATCTTCAGAGTGGTGGCTTGGGTTTACCACCTGCAGAAGAGAATGTCGGAGGACTCCCATTTGTTTTTATCGCTGATGAAGCATTTGGTCTGTATGATCACATGATGAGGCCATTCCCCCAGAGGATCCTCACCCCGGAGAAGAGGGTTTTTAATTACCGGCTGACCAGAGCCAGAAGAGTTGTGGAGAACCCCTTCGGGATAATGGCCAGCCGGTTCCGCCTATTTTTAACAGCAATTAACATGGCGGAGTACAAACTTAACCACATTGTTTTATCCTGCTGCATACTGCACAACTTTTTAAAGCGAAATGTGCCTAGTTATGTTGCCACAGTTGGGCCTGAGCTCGGACTTCATGACTTGCCCCCCCAAAGCACCCGTGAAGTGCGTGAAAAATATGTGGAATATTTTGTGGGTGGGGGGCCATTTCTATGCCAGCTAATTTTTAAATATTTTCAAAAAAAAAAAAAAAATGATATGATAAAATCTTGATTTACTGCTTGTGTTTCTTTTATCTGTCTACCTAGGTTCTCCTAGTGCACTTGGTAGTGCCAAGTGGTTTTAACATTATTTAAATAACACCCATTGTCACTGTAAACACCAACTTAATACAAAAAGTGTTATTGAGCATTGAAAGAAGAAGCCACACATTGTTGAGTAGAAAGCCTTTTACTCTGTGCACATTCACATGTGCGTTCTAAAACATTTTGTGGTAAAAAAAACATATTTTTTTTTTAAAAGTTGTACCTTGAAATTTTTGAAAAAAGTACATAAACGGGCATGTTTCCAAACATAGCATACACAACTATGGAACTTACAAAGTTTAACATTGAAAACATGAAGGCAATATCAGTGTGAAAAATGTCTTGATCTTGCCTTCATCAGATGGAGTGAAGTCACCCCTGTAAAAGCCAAATTTAGAAGATGCACACAAATTGTGAGTCAAAATGGGGATTTCCTTTTTAATCTCATACCTAATGTCAACACTGTTATCTCCCATCATGGGGGATCAATGGACGTGTTTTGGGGGGCAACCACTCCTACTAGAGTTGGGAGGAAGGGGTTGCATTCCCAAACGCATACATTGAAATCCCCTGAAGGCAGATAGCACATGTTGGCACACTGTGTGCATCTTCCAAATTTGGCTTTTAAACTGTATTAAAACTTTAGATAAATTTTAATAAAAAAAAAAGGTGTAATCTTTGTTGGATTTAGATTCCCCCTAGTACATCAATCTTGTTCTTGAGTCTTTGTTCAATCTCCTTTTTTTTTCCCCCTGATAATGCCTAAATCCCGACTACACTCTATTATGTCCTAGATATGCCGTTGTGCACTGTCACTGGTGAAATTAGGAGATTGTTCTTCCACAACCTGCACATCACCTAAAATAAAAATACCACACCATGTATTATAAATAGGCAGGCATACATCTATTACCTGAAGCTGTGGTGTCAGACACTGACCTGTTGTGGTGACAATTTCAACCACTTCTTCCACCTCTCCTTCCTCCGCATCCTCAGGTTGTGGTGTCCTCTGTTCCCCTTCTTCAGGATATGGGGGTTTCCTGTTGTCCTCAGATGTCCCGAGTCTTTCCTCCCTAATGAGAATAAAAAAAGGTATACTTAGCACACAGATATTTGTGGCCAGAAATATGAATGTGAAACATTGCTTGGAAGTTGGGTACAATTGTCTGTTTGGGCAGAGTTATAAGTTGAAGACATGATTAATTACCTTAACCAAGCTGGAATACTTTCCTTTTTTGGACAAGTTTCACACATGTAGATATCCCAATTATCCACTGGATTTCCTGTGTGGGACACCTTAAAAAGTTTGTTCTTGTGTCCCACACTAGTTCTCCTGAGTCCAGATGTGTAAACAGCTGCTGAGTGTCCTCTCCTTACATTACACTGAATCAAGTTTGCAATTCATTCTAGTTACAAACACATCTAGACAACAATGTCCTAAACTACTTTTAATACAAATTAGCATGACCAAATGTAGTTAACCCTGTATCTGCCCAAAACATCATATTTAGTTGGCAAAGGAACAATGTTTTTAACGCCCAATTACTGTGCCCACGAACATGAAAGTAGCCATTTTAAACTGTACAACAGTAAAGAAAAGCACATGGAGCAGCATGCAAGTAATGCCCTGTACACACGACCGGTTTTGTCGTCGGAATAAACTCTGAAGGTTTTTTCCGACAGAGTTCCGACGGAATTCTGCTCAAGCTGTCTTGCATACACACGGTCACACCAAATTCCGACCGTCCAGAACGCGGTGACGTACAACAAGTACGACGGGACTAGAAAACGGAAGTTCAATAGCCAGTAGCCAATAGCTTATGTCTCGTACTTGCTTCAAAGCATGCATCGTTTTTGGTGCGTTGGAACAGCATGCAGACAAGCGTTTTTTCCGATAGTAATTTGTTTCATCGGAAAAATGTAGAACATGTTCTCTATCTAAGTCCATCTGAATTTTCAACAGAAAAAGTGAGATGGGGCATGTAGACACCGCCTACAGCCAAAAGAGTCCCTATAAATGTTTTTACAATGTTGGCAACTATGCACATGTTGGCTTTTCAATGGAACCTCGTCTTCTTTAAACCTCAATTGTAGTGTCATCGTGGATGGTGGACATCATGTGCACATTCCTGTTATCCTTCTACCTCAAGGCCAGCACTTCGTTGCTTCTCAAAGTTGCAATTTCCCCCCTTCGCAGCTTTTTGTTCACTAGAGATTGTGGGAAGCCCTTCCTGATCTTTCTGGAGGTTACGCAGGCCAGGGTTTTTGCGATGTATAAGTGTTTGAAAAGGGGCAGGCTGGTGTAAAAGTTATCAAGGTATATGTGATATCCTTTTTTCAGCAGTGGGAATGCCAGGCCCCATACAATTTTTCCAGTTGTGCCCATGTAGGCCGGGCATTCTTCCTTTGTATATGCGGAATGCATACAGATATCCCAGGACTCTCTTGCAAAGTTTATAAAATTTCACTCCGTATCTGGCCCCTTTGCTAGGAATATATTGTTTTATTCCTATCCGGCCTGAAAAGGGTACCAGGGACTCATCTACACCTATATGCTGATTGGGGACATAAAGTTCTGCAAATCATTGGGAAAATAAATTCATGAGTGGGCGAATTTTACATAGCTTATCGTAATTTGGATGATTTCAGGGAGGGCACTGGGTATTGTCGCTGAAATGAAGGAAGTGCATAACCATCTCTTATCGGGACCTGGACATTACGAGAGAATAAATGGGCATGTGGTGGATGGGGTTGGTGGACCAATAGGCATGTCCTTCATTTTTTTTGTAAGCCCTGTGTTTAAGGTGAAGCCCATAAACAATTTAAACTCCTCCAAATTCAGATCTCTCCACTAAAATGGACGGGCATATAATGATTCGGGGTTGTTGGCAATATACTGCTGGACGTTAAATGGGTCTGGTGCACAATGAATTGCAGCAAAGCGTTGGGCAAAAACAGATAAAAGCAATCAATCTCTGTGAAATTATGGGTATTGGTCTGCACACTTGGCTGTGCGGTGAAAGGGGGAATAATTAGTGATCCACGAGTCTGAAGGCAGCCATGCTGGGTTGGCAAGACCATCTGGCATGTATGTAGCGGCCCTGGCTCTTGGGGGATGTGAAACTCCAGTAGTTGGGGGATTTTTATTTACTGTGCTCGTACTTGGACATGATGTGGCAGCACTAGTATTGGGCCTGGGCATTTGTTCCCGTGGCCTATAGCTGGCAGCAGCACTGGTACTGGGCCTGGGCATTTGTTCCCGTGGCCTATAGCTGGCAGCAGCACTGGTACTGGGCCTGGGAATATAATCCTGGTTGCTGAAGGCTGCCTGGTTTCCAGAGCACCATGCCCTTTTAGGAGGGACCCATTCTTCCTCTGAATCATTTGCCAATCCGCTGCTATCAATCGGTTCAAATGCTGAGTTTGATTCGGAATCAGAATCGGCATTGGAATCTGATGAGAACTCCCCGCTGCTCTCATCAGTTATGGAGAGGATCTGGAATGCCTCCTCACTGGTATATACTTTTTTAGACATGATGCTGATGGCTGTGCGACGGGTGGCATGTGACAGTCACCGATGGGCTGTGCAATGGGGGACAGATGGGTGGCAGGTGACGTTCACTGATGGGCTGTGCGACGGGTGACAGGTGACATTCACTGATAGATGATGACAGTGTGACTGATGACGGTCACTGACTGGTTACTGGCAATGTTCACTGATGGCTGATGGTTAATTGGTGATGGTCACTGATGGGTGATGGGTAATTGGCGATGGTCACTGATGGGTGACGGGTGACTGGCGATGGTCACTGATGGGTGACTGGCCATGGTCACTGATGGGTGCACTGCTGACGGTCACTGGTGGCAGTCTCTCATGTGACAGGTGCAATTTATAAGGTGCTGATGGGTGATAGGTGCACTTTATGGGTGCTGATGGCCACTGATGTGGTGACTGTTGGGTGACAGGTACAATGGGGGGGGGGGGGGCATCACAGCAGATCACTTGGTAAACAGCCACCGGCCAATGGCTGTTTACCAGTGTTGGTGATGAGCAGTGTTCCCAGGAACACGCCACCACCAACATGCATGCGCAGCAAGCTCGCGATCGCATGCATGCGCCACGAGAAAGGGGGATGTACCGTCTGTGATCGGCCGTGACTTGATCACAGCCGATCACATGGTAAACAGCTATGCCCAATGGCTGTTCACCCCCGTCGGTGACGAGCGTTGTCTCAGTGACACGCAGCCACCGACAGTACAGGGCTGTGCGCACACAATCCCACGCATGCCCTGTTTAACTGGGTGGATGTCATATGATGCCCGCCCAGAACGAGAGACGCACAGCCCTCAAGGTATTGAATTTATTCTTCTCCTCAGTCTTCACGAGGGAATCGGGGGCTTCAGTAACCAAAACTGTAGTGTTTATCCTCATGACACATCACAGGAAGCACCTCCATGGTTAACAGAGGACAGAATTAAAATTAGACTTGGGAAATTTAACATTAATAAATCACCAGGACCAGATGGCTTGCAGCTGATGGTACTTAGGGAACTCAGTCAAGTAATTGCCAGACTATTGTTCCTAATTTTTACTGACAGTCTACTGACTAGAATGGTACCAGCTGATTGGAGAAAAGCCAATGTAGCACCAATATTTAAAAAGGGCCCAAAATACATCCCTGGGAATTACAGACCAGTTAGCCTAACATCAATAGTATGTAAGCTGTTGGAGGGGATGATAAGGGATATATACAAGATTTTAGTAATGAAAACAGTATCATTAGCAGTAATCAGCATGGATTCATGAAGAATCGTTCTTGCCAAACCAATCTATTAACCTTCTATGAGGAGGTAAGTTGACATCTAGGTAAAGGAAGGCCCGTAAACGTGGTGTATCTGGATTTTGCAAAAGCATTTGACACAGTTCCCCATAAACGTTTAATGTACAAAATAGGGTTCGTTGGCATAGACCATAGGGTGAGTACATGGATTGAAAACTGGCTACAAGGGCGAGTTCAGAGGGTGGTGATAAATGGGGAGTACTCGGAATGGTCAGGGGTGGGTAGTGGGGTCCCCCAGGGTTCTGTGCTGGGACCAATTTGTTCATAAACTACATGGAGAATGGGGTAAACAGTTCAATCTCTGTATTTGCAGACGATACTAAGCTAAGCAGGGCAGTAACTTCTCCGCAGGATGTGGAAACCTTACAAAAAGATCTGAACAAGTTAATGGGGTGGGCAACTAACTACATGGCAAATGAGGTTCAATGTAGAAAAATGTAAAATAATGCATTTGGGTGGCAAAAATATCAATGCAATCTATACACTGGGGGAAGAACCTCTGGGGGAATCTAGGATGGAAAAGGACCTGGGGGTCCTAGTAGATGATAGGCTCAGCTATGGCATGCAATGCCAAGCTGCTGCTAACAAAGCAAACAGAATATTGGCATGCATTAAAAAGGGGATTCATTCCAGAGATAAAACGATAATTCTCCCGCTCTACAAGACTCTGGTCTGGCCAGACCTAGAGTATGCTGTCCAGTTGTGGGCACCAGTCCAGGATGTACTGGAAATGGAACGAGTACAAAGAAGGGCAACAAAGCTAATAAAGGGTCTGGAGGATATTAGTTATGAGGAAAGGTTGCGAGTACTGAACTTATTCTCTCTGGAGAAGAAGGGATATGATTTCACTATACAAATACCATACTGGTGACCCCACAATAGGGATAAAACTTTTTTGCAGAAGGGAGTTTAACAAGACTCGTGGCCACTCATTAAAATTAGAAGAAAAGAGGTTTAACCTTAAACTACGTAGAGGGTTCTTTACTGTAAGAGCGGCAAGGATGTGGAATTCCCTTCCACAGTCGGTGGTCTCAGCGGGGGGCATCGATAGTTTCAAGAAACTATTAGATAAGCACCTGAACGACCGCAACATACAGGAATATACAATGTAATACTGACATACACACACATAGGTTGGACTTAATGGACTTGTGTCTTCTTTCAACCTCACCTACTATGTAACTAGCCCCGCCGTCACATGACAAGCGATTAAAAAGAAATGTTGCATGGTGACAGGGTCTCCATGATCATTTTACAAGTAATAATATGTAAATGCCCTTGAGGTCCTAATCCAACCCTGTTACCACATTAAACAAAATAAAGCAAGATTACCCTGTAAAAGAAGAGGTTTTATACCCTTCCAAAGAGGTGGGAGTCAAATCTTTACTCCATTGAAAAGCTCTGGGAGCTTCTGGTATCTAGTGTACTTACAGCCTAGGTGTGAGGGATATCTGGTCCCCGATGGGTGCTGTGGTTCATCCCGCTGACTGCTGCAACACCACAGAGCACTGTAGGCACATAGCAGTCAGCGGGATGAACACAGGACCCAGCAGGGGACTCCATAGCTAACACACATCAGAATAATGTTGGATTGCAGCACCCATAGCTCTCCAAGAGAGCAACGAATTGACTCCCTATCCTCTGGAAAGGAAAGCTTGAGCCTGGGTTCACACTAGAGATTGCAGCGGCTCACAACAGGAGTCTGGTGCATCTCCATTCACTGTTTCAGGTCCAATTTCAGCCCAAATTTTGGGCTGAATTCGGACCTGAAACAGACCAAAAGACGCACAGGACTCATATGCAATGCACACTAGAGCCCCTGCAGAGATGTGTGAACCAGCTCCATAGAGAGCCAGTCACAATCTCCTGCTATGTGAATTGGATGCGGGGAAACCACCTCAATACAGGGCACTTTCACCCCCTTCCTGCCCAGGCACCCCCTTCCCGTAACCATGTGAAATTCTTATAATTTTCTTTACACAAATAGAGCTTTCTTTTGGTGGTATTTAATCACTTCCGGGTTTTTTTATCCCAACCCGCCCCCCCCCCCCCCCCCCCAAAGACCGATATTTTTGAGAATAAAGTTTTTCTTAGTTTCTGCCAGTAAAATTTGTAAATAAATAATTTGTGGCACTTATGGCCACTGATTAGGTGGCACTGATGAGGAGGCACAAATATGCTGCACTTACGGGCACTGATGAGCACTGATAGGCAGCACTGATAGGTGGCACTGGTGGGCACAAATATGCGGCACAGATAGACGGCACTGATGGGCATTGATGGGTGGCATTGATGGGCAGCAGTAATGGGCATTTATGGGCAGCAGTGATGGACATTGATGGGCAGCAGTGATAGCCAGGACTGACTGGCATCACTAATGGACACTTATTGCTGGCACTTGTGGGCACTGATTGCTGACACTGGTGGGCACTCATTGCTGGCACTGGTGGGCACTCATTGCTGGCACTGGTGGGCACTTATTGCTGGCAATGTGTGGGCTTTATTGTAATCAGGGCACTGATGATCAGTG
>CM053027.1:85231281-85281401 GCA_028564925.1 Lithobates sylvaticus
AAAACATCATATTTAGTTGGCAAAGGAACAATGTTTTTAACGCCCAATTACTGTGCCCACGAACATGAAAGTAGCCATTTTAAACTGTACAACAGTAAAGAAAAGCACATGGAGCAGCATGCAAGTAATGCCCTGTACACACGACCGGTTTTGTCGTCGGAATAAACTCTGAAGGTTTTTTCCGACAGAGTTCCGACGGAATTCTGCTCAAGTTGTCTTGCATACACACAGTCACAAATTCTGACCGTCCAGAATGCGTTGATGTACAACACGTACAGCGGGACTAGAAAACGGAAGTTCAATAGCCAGTAGCCAATAGCTTATGTCTCGTACTTGCTTCAAAGCATGCATCGTTTTTGGTGCGTTGGAACAGCATGCAGACAAGCGTTTTTTTCCGATAGTAATTTGTTTCATCGGAAAAATGTAGAACATGTTCTCTATCTAAGTCCATCTGAATTTTCAACAGAAAAAGTGAGATGGGGCATGTAGACACCGCCTACAGCCAAAAGAGTCCCTATAAATGTTTTTACAATGTTGGCAACTATGCACATGTTGGCTTTTCAATGGAACCTCGTCTTCTTTAAACCTCAATTGTAGTGTCATCGTGGATGGTGGACATCATGTGCACATTCCTGTTATCCTTCTACCTCAAGGCCAGCACTTCGTTGCTTCTCAAAGTTGCAATTTCCCCCCTTCGCAGCTTTTTGTTCACTAGAGATTGTGGGAAGCCCTTCCTGATCTTTCTGGAGGTTACGCAGGCCAGGGTTTTTGCGATGTATAAGTGTTTGAAAAGGGGCAGGCTGGTGTAAAAGTTATCAAGGTATATGTGATATCCTTTTTTCAGCAGTGGGAATGCCAGGCCCCATACAATTTTTCCAGTTGTGCCCATGTAGGCCGGGCATTCTTCCTTTGTATATGCGGAATGCATACAGATATCCCAGGACTCTCTTGCAAAGTTTATAAAATTTCACTCCGTATCTGGCCCCTTTGCTAGGAATATATTGTTTTATTCCTATCCGGCCTGAAAAGGGTACCAGGGACTCATCTACACCTATATGCTGATTGGGGACATAAAGTTCTGCAAATCATTGGGAAAATAAATTCATGAGTGGGCGAATTTTACATAGCTTATCGTAATTTGGATGATTTCAGGGAGGGCACTGGGTATTGTCGCTGAAATGAAGGAAGTGCATAACCATCTCTTATCGGGACCTGGACATTACGAGAGAATAAATGGGCATGTGGTGGATGGGGTTGGTGGACCAATAGGCATGTCCTTCATTTTTTTTGTAAGCCCTGTGTTTAAGGTGAAGCCCATAAACAATTTAAACTCCTCCAAATTCAGATCTCTCCACTAAAATGGACGGGCATATAATGATTCGGGGTTGTTGGCAATATACTGCTGGACGTTAAATGGGTCTGGTGCACAATGAATTGCAGCAAAGCGTTGGGCAAAAACAGATAAAAGCAATCAATCTCTGTGAAATTATGGGTATTGGTCTGCACACCTGGCTGTGCGGTGAAAGGGGGAATAATTAGTGATCCACGAGTCTGAAGGCAGCCATGCTGGGTTGGCAAGACCATCTGGCATGTATGTAGCGGCCCTGGCTCTTGGGGGATGTGAAACTCCAGTAGTTGGGGGATTTTTATTTACTGTGCTCGTACTTGGACATGATGTGGCAGCACTGGTATTGGGCCTGGGCATTTGTTCCCGTGGCCTATAGCTGGCAGCAGCACTGGTACTGGGCCTGGGCATTTGTTCCCGTGGCCTATAGCTGGCAGCAGCACTGGTACTGGGCCTGGGAATATAATCCTGGTTGCTGAAGGCTGCCTGGTTTCCAGAGCACCATGCCCTTTTAGGAGGGACCCATTCTTCCTCTGAATCATTTGCCAATCCGCTGCTATCAATCGGTTCAAATGCTGAGTTTGATTCGGAATCAGAATCGGCATTGGAATCTGATGAGAACTCCCCGCTGCTCTCATCAGTTATGGAGAGGATCTGGAATGCCTCCTCACTGGTATATACTTTTTTAGACATGATGCTGATGGCTGTGCGACGGGTGGCATGTGACAGTCACCGATGGGCTGTGCAATGGGGGACAGATGGGTGGCAGGTGACGTTCACTGATGGGCTGTGCGACGGGTGACAGGTGACATTCACTGATAGATGATGACAGTGTGACTGATGACGGTCACTGACTGGTTACTGGCAATGTTCACTGATGGCTGATGGTTAATTGGTGATGGTCACTGATGGGTGATGGGTAATTGGCGATGGTCACTGATGGGTGACGGGTGACTGGCGATGGTCACTGATGGGTGACTGGCCATGGTCACTGATGGGTGCACTGCTGACGGTCACTGGTGGCAGTCTCTCATGTGACAGGTGCAATTTATAAGGTGCTGATGGGTGATAGGTGCACTTTATGGGTGCTGATGGCCACTGATGTGGTGACTGTTGGGTGACAGGTACAATGGGGGGGGGGCATCACAGCAGATCACTTGGTAAACAGCCACCGGCCAATGGCTGTTTACCAGTGTTGGTGATGAGCAGTGTTCCCAGGAACACGCCACCACCAACATGCATGCGCAGCAAGCTCGCGATCGCATGCATGCGCCACGAGAAAGGGGGATGTACCGTCTGTGATCGGCCGTGACTTGATCACAGCCGATCACATGGTAAACAGCTATGCCCAATGGCTGTTCACCCCCGTCGGTGACGAGCGTTGTCTCAGTGACACGCAGCCACCGACAGTACAGGGCTGTGCGCACACAATCCCACGCATGCCCTGTTTAACTGGGTGGATGTCATATGATGCCCGCCCAGAACGAGAGACGCACAGCCCTCAAGGTATTGAATTTATTCTTCTCCTCAGTCTTCACGAGGGAATCGGGGGGCTTCAGTAACCAAAACTGTAGTGTTTATCCTCATGACACATCACAGGAAGCACCTCCATGGTTAACAGAGGACAGAATTAAAATTAGACTTGGGAAATTTAACATTAATAAATCACCAGGACCAGATGGCTTGCAGCTGATGGTACTTAGGGAACTCAGTCAAGTAATTGCCAGACTATTGTTCCTAATTTTTACTGACAGTCTACTGACTAGAATGGTACCAGCTGATTGGAGAAAAGCCAATGTAGCACCAATATTTAAAAAGGGCCCAAAATACATCCCTGGGAATTACAGACCAGTTAGCCTAACATCAATAGTATGTAAACTCTTGGAGGGGATGATAAGGGACTATATACAAGATTTTAGTAATGAGAACGGTATCATTAGCAGTAATAAGCATGGATTCATGAAGAATCGTTCTTGCCAAACCAATCTATTAACTTTCTATAAGGAGGTAAGTTGACATCTAGGTAAAGGAAGGCCCGTAAACGTGGTGTATCTGGATTTTGCAAAAGCATTTGACACAGTTCCCCATAAACGTTTAATGTACAAAATAGGGTTCGTTGGCATAGACCATAGGGTGAGTACATGGATTGAAAACTGTCTACAAGGGCGAGTTCAGAGGGTGGTGATAAATGGGGAGTACTCGGAATGGTCAGGGGTGGGTAGTGGGGTCCCCCAGGGTTCTGTGCTGGGACCAATTTGTTCATAAACTACATGGAGAATGGGGTAAACAGTTCAATCTCTGTATTTGCAGACGATACTAAGCTAAGCAGGGCAGTAACTTCTCCGCAGGATGTGGAAACCTTACAAAAAGATCTGAACAAGTTAATGGGGTGGGCAACTAACTACATGGCAAATGAGGTTCAATGTAGAAAAATGTAAAATAATGCATTTGGGTGGCAAAAATATCAATGCAATCTATACACTGGGGGAAGAACCTCTGGGGGAATCTAGGATGGAAAAGGACCTGGGGGTCCTAGTAGATGATAGGCTCAGCTATGGCATGCAATGCCAAGCTGCTGCTAACAAAGCAAACAGAATATTGGCATGCATTAAAAAGGGGATTCATTCCAGAGATAAAACGATAATTCTCCCGCTCTACAAGACTCTGGTCTGGCCAGACCTAGAGTATGCTGTCCAGTTGTGGGCACCAGTCCAGGATGTACTGGAAATGGAACGAGTACAAAGAAGGGCAACAAAGCTAATAAAGGGTCTGGAGGATATTAGTTATGAGGAAAGGTTGCGAGTACTGAACTTATTCTCTCTGGAGAAGAAGGGATATGATTTCACTATACAAATACCATACTGGTGACCCCACAATAGGGATAAAACTTTTTTGCAGAAGGGAGTTTAACAAGACTCGTGGCCACTCATTAAAATTAGAAGAAAAGAGGTTTAACCTTAAACTACGTAGAGGGTTCTTTACTGTAAGAGCGGCAAGGATGTGGAATTCCCTTCCACAGTCGGTGGTCTCAGCGGGGGGCATCGATAGTTTCAAGAAACTATTAGATAAGCACCTGAACGACCGCAACATACAGGAATATACAATGTAATACTGACATATAATCACACACATAGGTTGGACTTAATGGACTTGTGTCTTCTTTCAACCTCACCTACTATGTAACTAGCCCCGCCGTCACATGACAAGCGATTAAAAAGAAATGTTGCATGGTGACAGGGTCTCCATGATCATTTTACAAGTAATAATATGTAAATGCCCTTGAGGTCCTAATCCAACCCTGTTACCACATTAAACAAAATAAAGCAAGATTACCCTGTAAAAGAAGAGGTTTTATACCCTTCCAAAGAGGTGGGAGTCAAATCTTTACTCCATTGAAAAGCTCTGGGAGCTTCTGGTATCTAGTGTACTTACAGCCTAGGTGTGAGGGATATCTGGTCCCCGATGGGTGCTGTGGTTCATCCCGCTGACTGCTGCAACACCACAGAGCACTGTAGGCACATAGCAGTCAGCGGGATGAACACAGGACCCAGCAGGGGACTCCATAGCTAACACACATCAGAATAATGTTGGATTGCAGCACCCATAGCTCTCCAAGAGAGCAACGAATTGACTCCCTATCCTCTGGAAAGGAAAGCTTGAGCCTGGGTTCACACTAGAGATTGCAGCGGCTCACAACAGGAGTCTGGTGCATCTCCATTCACTGTTTCAGGTCCAATTTCAGCCCAAATTTTGGGCTGAATTCGGACCTGAAACAGACCAAAAGACGCACAGGACTCATATGCAATGCACACTAGAGCCCCTGCAGAGATGTGTGAACCAGCTCCATAGAGAGCCAGTCACAATCTCCTGCTATGTGAATTGGATGCGGGGAAACCACCTCAATACAGGGCACTTTCACCCCCTTCCTGCCCAGGCACCCCCTTCCCGTAACCATGTGAAATTCTTATAATTTTCTTTACACAAATAGAGCTTTCTTTTGGTGGTATTTAATCACTTCCGGGTTTTTTTATCCCAACCCGCCCCCCCCCCCCCCCCCCCCAAAGACCGATATTTTTGAGAATAAAGTTTTTCTTAGTTTCTGCCAGTAAAATTTGTAAATAAATAATTTGTGGCACTTATGGCCACTGATTAGGTGGCACTGATGAGGAGGCACAAATATGCTGCACTTACGGGCACTGATGAGCACTGATAGGCAGCACTGATAGGTGGCACTGGTGGGCACAAATATGCGGCACAGATAGACGGCACTGATGGGCATTGATGGGTGGCATTGATGGGCAGCAGTAATGGGCATTTATGGGCAGCAGTGATGGACATTGATGGGCAGCAGTGATAGCCAGGACTGACTGGCATCACTAATGGACACTTATTGCTGGCACTTGTGGGCACTGATTGCTGACACTGGTGGGCACTCATTGCTGGCACTGGTGGGCACTCATTGCTGGCACTGGTGGGCACTTATTGCTGGCAATGTGTGGGCTTTATTGTAATCAGGGCACTGATGATCAGTGCCCTGATTACATACCTAGATGTCCTCTGTGAGGAGATGCCGTCTCTCCTCTCTTCACACTCTGTTACCAATTACCGGCATCTACGTGTTTACATGTGACCGGCTGTGATTGGACACAGCGGATCACATGGTTAAAGAGCCACGGCTCTTTACAGAGATTGGGGTCACGCCATGTCCTAGCAACACAAGCTATAGCGGCCATTTTGGGACGCCATAATATGACGGCATCCCAGAACGAGAGCCGCACCGCCCGCCATCATTTGACGGTGGGCGGACGGGAGGCAAGAGGTTAACAGGGTGATTTTGTTTTATGTTGTCACCAGTTATAGTGAAAAGTGTGTCACCAGCAAACCGGTATAATCCACAGAGAACATCCTTTATTGTAGTCATCACAAAGCAATGTTTATGACCCTCAGGGACCCTTTTTTTTAGGTCATCAGGGCATACTACTATGTCCAATAAAACATGCTCTACTTTAAAATATCTTGTGTGTTTTGTTTTTACAGTTTAACTTCAGAATTTGTGGGGAAAGGATTGGAACGTCTGATAATATTGTACCACCTTCCATATGACACATGTAGAGATCTTCCCGTAAATGCAGACAACGATACAATCTGACACAAGTGTGTTCATCACAAGACTGAAGAAAAATCTTTTTGTCAGGTAAAACATAACATATTTTGTATTCTAATCTAATCATGTACAGGTATGTATACAGATTATGGTATTGGACTGACACCTTGTTTTTGAACTACAATGCCCAAGCGTTAGTGTAAATTTGGGTTTTAACATTGGCCTTTATTTGTGATATATATTCCGTTTTACTTATTTAGAGATCTTTGGAATAGTGCTATATTTGCATTTTGGGACGGTATGAATGGCGACAGTGAGGATGTTAGACATTTCTAGCAAAATTGCACTGCTTTATAGCTTTCAGTGGCCACTTCATACCCTAGGATTCCTAAGAGTGTGTGTCAATGGGCTTTTGTCTGCTTCATGTGGGTTTTGCTTTCGAATCAGTGGCATTCCATCCACTAGAGGCGCATGGGCACCGCCCTCCCTATCCATGCGTCCGGCCCCCTAATCTACATGCAGGGTGCCGGATGCATGGATTCCAATTGGGGGGGGGGGGGGTTTAAGCATGCGATTAGAGCCAGGGCTCTAATAGGCTTCAAAAAGGGTGAACACTGTGCCCTGAGCCCACCCAGTTGTGTGAGGATAGTTAATAAGTGTGGGGCTGGATGACCGACCGTGAGACCCGGGGGGGGGGGGGGGGGTGGGTTGTGGAAGTGCTTTGTGACCCGACCAGGGGTGGGGGTGGTTTGCCGTCCCCCCCCCCAAAAAAAAAGCTGCCACTGATATTAGTATATTATACTGTGTAGTCAGATAGGGTCTGAGAGGTGATGTAACCATTTTGCTATGTACCCAGTGACATACAAATGGCATGTTTATGTTGGAAAGGCTGCAACAGGTAACTACAGGGTGTAATACACATGATGCATTTCCTTCTCACAATGCTTTAACTTATTTGCTTTATCTAACTTGACAGGCTGTATATAAAGCAGAACCATCTACCGGGGCCAAGCATCACAGCAAAGGTTCAGTGCCCAGAAAAGGCTGACATTCTCTCAGTAAATGTAGCACTTGTTTCATATCTTCAAATAGATCTTTTTAAAACACAAGTACAGAAGTATACCAAAAACATTATTTTTAGGTACAATTTTGTATAATCCTTATACTTAACAGTGATTTTTCCACTATCTGTAGACACACGTTTTATTTGTTGGTAAGTGTGCATTTCTCTATGTTCTGGCATTGTAGTAATATTAAAATACACCAGCACTTAAGAGACTGGCTAGAGCTCAAGCTGATAGCCTTTCTGCACCATGGTAGTGATTTTAAAAATTCTGTAAGTTATTTCTGTGCATTAAGTGTACTGTAGCGCTACCCCCACAGGAGCCACTGGTGAATATGGGTATCTCCAACCCTGCACAGCCAGACATATGAATTTTCCACTCACTCTGGAAACAAGAAGCAGTCCTTCCAGCTTTGTTTTTTTTATTAGGGGGATTAAACTTGGATGGGGAAGGGTTCTTATGGGATGCCCACTTGATCAGCAATTCAATCTTCAGGGACAAAAACTGTATACACAAACTACATACACATTTCTCCTCTTCTACCTCCAGCACAGACTTGCTTGTAGAACTACACCTCCCAGGACCAGCTAGCACTGACAGTTTGATCCAACACGATCTCAGTCAGATCCATGTATATAAATTGTGAAAAGATCTACTGATGAAGGCCAATGAGATGCCGACACGCGTTTAGAGGGGATGAGCCGAATCTGTAAAGCATCGTTAATGTTGATTTGCAATGAATGAAGTGATGATTTCAGACATGCTGTTTTAAAGTTTTTATCTTGTAAGTGGATTTGTTTTGGGGGCTTTTAATAAACATGCAAACAGAGTACACTATGGCACTTGTGTTTGTTGTTTCATGTCTATATCCCACAGAAGTAATAGCAAGATTGAGCACTTATGAGAAAGTGAAGGAAGGTTTTTCTGACAGCAATACAAACACTGATTACCCACACAGAGGAGCAGTCTGGAGACTGCAGGATTACCATTGGAGAGTGAAAGTTGATCCATTGTGGTAGACACGAGGAGTGATTTGTCTATGTGTAGCGTTGGCTCCTGACGAGCACACGCTATATGTTTTTCCAAGTTAATGTTCCTGAAACCACAGTTGGGTTTTAGAGCCAATTATGTCAAATTATTGTCTCCGTATCAGTCTGGCTGGATTGCACTGGGTTCTCCTTGGCCGCAGGTGTCGCTGTCACCGCCGGCAAGTATGAGAACGCAGTTTGGCTGGGTGTATTGGATGCCACTCTTTCTCTCGGAACCAGCCCAGTGGGAGTTGTCATCCTACGGTGCCGTCTCGTCTCAGGAGAGGCCCAGCAACTGGAGAAGCATCCAGGGGAGGACTCTTCGGGAGAAGGCCATGCACAAGGCTGGTTTCTCTGAAGGAGCCTGGAGGCTCAGTTGAAGGACACTTTATGGATCTACACTCATACAGTATCGCCGGACCGGCTGCGAGATACTGGTACCGTATGATAGCTCTCTAAATTCGTCTAAGTCCCTCAGTTACATCCAATTCTGTGGCAGAGACTTTTCTCAAGTGTTCTACATCCAAGTCTGTGGTAGAGACTTTGCTTTACCTAACACTTCATCGGCTGCTATGCCTAGTGAGAGGAGGTCTATGCGGGGGTTGTGATAATCCAGCTGTGAAACAATTATTCTCTAGATTAATTCTATGAGAGACTTCCTATCTTTGCAGTTCCAAAAGTACCTGAGCTTTAACCCTAGCCCTCTACCCTACATTTAAGAGACTGTTTTATCTTTTGAATAAATAGCCCAAAAAGGAAGATAAAGTGTCAGTTTCTACATTTCTTTGGGCCATCTACCATGGGAAACCCTAGATGGAGACGAGATGAAGAAGGTAACGGTAAGGCCAATAAAACCAGCAGCTCCTTTGGGGGTCAGTGCTACATATGCTTTTACATTCATCTTTGAGGTAAGCAGGCACTTTAACTGGTGGAGGTGTGCACTGGATATTGGTCCTTTTGAGGACGAACAGACACAGCGGTGATTGCTTTTGAAGCATTGACACAGATAAACTGTTTTCTTGACATTTTCAATTTATATTATATATTTATTTTTTTTTTTTATCATGAAATGTTTGATATAAATTTTGTACGCACATTATTTAATGAGACACAGCGCTGCACTATTTAGAAAACAATACCAGATCCATGTATATACCCTTTGCAGGCAAGGAGGGCGGGCCCCTTTGTTAGTGTAGCAAAAAGAGAGGTCTTTGGTGCTAGCTGTACTATTGCTGTGGCTTCTGCTACTAGTAACACCCCTTAAGGGACTGCCACCACGCCTGGCTCCAGCAGCCCCTTTCACTATCCCTCCCAAGATCTTTACAGTCTGTACTCACAAGTCCTCTGGACCGAATGGTAGCCTCCTTCCAATCTTCCAGCACCATCCTCCAGTGATCCCAGACTGATCTTCACAGGGATGGCTTCCCCTCAGTCAGCTCTTCAGAACACTTGGGCAAGCACTCCAACTTCCAGGCCTTCCACCTGAGGCTACATGGCAGCAGGTGCTCCTTCCTGTGTGTTCTAACGAATATAAATACCCTTCCCAGCATGCATAGGGGCCGTATGCTTGTAATTGACTGAGATGGCATCCATATTCATGTTGCTGATCTGCATGAGTCACTCTTATTCATCTAGCAACTTCCAAAGTTGCCTGGATAGAGAGGAGCCAATACAGAAACAGCAGCACTGTGAAACACACATGATTCCCTAGCTAATAATGTAACTTTCCTGTTAAGCAGGAAAGCTGCTTTGTTTTACCTCACAGTCTCCTGTTAAGCAGGAGACCACACTATACTAAACTATGTACACCCTAGCAACCTACCTAGGAGGGTGCTACAGATATATAGGGGTTTATTTACTAAAGCTAGAGAGTGCAAAATGAGTCACAGTTCTGCAAAGAAACCAATCAGCATCCAGGTTTTATTGCTAAAGCTTAATTGAAGAAGCTAAGGTTAGAGGTTGATTTGTTTCTATGCATAAATGTGACTAATGTTGCACTCTCCAGCTTTAGTAAATAAACCCCATAATATTGGTTTGGATTAGGGTTACCACCTGTCAGGGATTCACCCGGACAGTTCCGGTTTAGAATCATGCGTCCAGTTTCAGACTGCCTGAAATCCGGAAACATTATTCAGACAGGACTATGGCTTCCCAGCAGGTTTGTTGGCTGCTGTAGGCTAAGCTGAGAGTGTCTGTTACACAATTTTTCACACTGCACAAAGCCAGCACTAACAAAACAAACAATTCCCCCCCCCCCCACACAGACGGGAGAGGAGAGAGGGCTCAATCTGCACCTCTTTCTCCCACCCCTACCCCTCTGTGTCTGCCCACACCCCAATACCTGGCACTGTGCCTCAGAAAAGGATATTGTGGACCAGAAATTGGAGCCTCATATACATCTGAAAGAGAGTTGCTGACTGCCAAGGGGTGAGTGAGCTCACCATCCATCCCTGTCTGTGACTGAAGTCTCCTCCCCATGTCTCTCCTGCCTCTGAGTGAGTACACTAAGGTAAATAAGAATTCTCAGAGCACCCCTTACATCAGAGTTCCCCTTTACACCAGGGGCCACAGTGTTCCCCCTTACATCAGAGTGCTCAGTGTTCCCCCTTAAATCAGGGTTTTCAGAGCATTACCTTAGAGTCCCCAGAGTTCTCCATTACACCAGAGTCTGCAGAGTCCCCCTTACAGTGAAAGGGAACTCTGCAAGTTCAGATGTAAAAGGGGAAACTCTGTGGATTCAGATGTAAAAGGGGAACTTTGTGGATTCAGATGTAAAAGGGGAACTATGTGGATTCAGATGTAAAAGGGGAAACTCTGTGGATTCAGATGTAAAAGGGGAACTATGTGGATTCAGATGTAAAAGGGGAACTATGTGGATTCAGATGTAAAAGGGGAAACTCTGTGGATTCAGATGTAAAAGGGGAACTTTGTGGATTCAGATGTAAAAGGGGAAACTCTGTGGATTCAGATGTAAAAGGGGAACTCTGTGGATTCAGATGTAAAAGGGGAACTTTGTGGATTCAGATGTAAAAGGGGAACTTTGTGGATTCAGATGTAAAAGGGGACTCATTACTTGACTTGACTTATTAACGTCATAAGATTAGAAATGTTATTTAATAGCAAAATATATGTATAGTTTATACTTTAAAAAAAATTAAAATTGCTGTGTGCCACTAAAGTGTTCGGGTTTGATTTGAAGAAAAGGTGGCAACCCTAGTTTGGATGTATGCGATGGGGTTAATTTACTAAAGGCAAATAGACCATGCACTTTGCAAGTGCAGTTGCCCCCTGCAAGGACAAAAACAAAAAAAAATATATGTAACGCAGGGGTTGTGACCAAAGTTATCATGCTAAACAATGTGTTGGTTCTTAAGTAAGGGTTCGACTCCCTCTAGTGGCCGCTAAAGCTTTGTCATGACCTTTTCTCTATTTTAGAGGCAAACAGTTATGCATTATGGGATTAGTAGTTTAATGAGGAAATGACTCGTGTGCTTAACTCAGTCTGGGAACTACTGACCCACAATGCCCAGTTCACAGACCCACAATGCCAAGTCACAGAACAGCCTGCTGGCTAAGCAGATAAAAGGAGAGCGCGGCCATTTTTTCGGCCTCTTGGGAGGATCACTAGCCTCTGAGGGATTCCAGAGTACAGCCCTGCCAATTTAGCTGCGGAACGGTGCAGTCCAGGACATCTGGAAGTTCCTGCAACCCAGCTATCCGGAGGAGCGGTACAGCGTGGCGGAGCCATCTTCCATCAGACTGAGATACTGGGAGGAGAGTCTGGACGGAGCCTCACAGCCTCTGGGTCTATGTGGTGAGAAGGACACATGCCTATTTCAGTAGAGTACATTATTAACTAAGTGTGCTATCTACAGACTGCTGGTGAGACTTGTAGCCCCACAGAAGTCATCTCACTTATCCACGGGCTGCATACAAAGTCCATACTGAATCACATCCACTGCTAAGGAGAAAGTATTATAAGTGGCTTATATGTGCAAGTACACAATTACCAGCACATCGTTTATCCTACAATTTGCTTTCTACTTGTTTCCCTGTTTGGATTTACAAATACTGCAGTCTAATACCATAAACTAGCTGAAGATCAAGAAGACAAGTGACTCTTATCATCTTATACAAAGCATCACAGTTCACTTTGCATTTGGAACATTGCATCACAACTTAGGGGGAGCCCTTGAGTACAGGATATATATATTGTATTGTACTATTGCATGTTCATAACATTTACTGCAGATTTGGTGTATATGCTTTGAGGTCAGTGGGAAGCTTACTATACGTTTTTGAGGATATTGAGCTTTTGTCCTACTGTGCGCCTGTCTGCATATACATCTCTATAGTGAGCATTGAATCTATGGTTTCACATATACATTGACTGTTATCCGTTGCCATTTATTACCTTCAAATTATCACACTGTTCATTGTGTTAAATTTCCATTTCGGTAAACTTCCTGAATGGTTAATTGATATTCTGTGTAAGTCTCTATCTATTACTACAGCTGAGGAAGTGACGGGTTCCAAGGTTACGGTAAATATACTGTATAGTGTATCCTTACTGTGTTTCTCTCTACTGCTGGGTCCCACCCTCATATTACCATACAGGTGTGCCAGAGGGGTCGAGACTGTTCTTGGGGTTGAGAGGCAGGGTACAGAATTGAACATTTATCAGCAGCTCCTACGGGGGTAGTGCTACATATATATATTTTCTTGCACATGATTGGTTGATGGAAGTCAGCAGAGCTTCACCTCAAATGCACTTGCAACTGCACTTTCAAAACGCACAGTCTATTTGCCTTTAGTTAATCATCCCCAATGTGCATCAATGCCACTTTCCTTAACCACTTGCCGACCAGCCGCCATCATTATACAGGTTGGTACGATCCCAGAAACCGTCGTAGCTGTACGTCGGCTCCTTTAAGCGGGATAGCAGGCGCGTGCGCTGCCGGCCACGCGTGATCGCGGGCACGAGAGGCAGAACAGGGACGTGTGTGTGAACACGCAAATCCCTGTTCTGTGAGGAGATGCAGATCGTGAGTTCCTAATAGGTAGAAACTATGATTTGTCATCTCCTATAGTCAGTCCCCTCCCCCTACAGTTAGAACACACACTAGGGAACACAGTTAACCCCTTGATCGCCCCCTAGTTTTAACCCCTTCCCTGTCAGTGACATTGTCAGAGGTACTCACCCGGGCCGATATGCTGAGAGCTGCTCCCCTTGCGACTAAGCGCACGATGCCTCTGGAGTGGGTACAGAGGACACCGGGCTCAAAGATGCACGGGTTGCCAGCAGGAGTGTAGCAGGTGGTGTGCAGTAGCGTCGTAGACCAGGAGAGGCTGAAGCTGCACTGGGAGTAGACACCTGGCAGGGTAGTGATCCGGTAGAGGTTGCAGAGGTACCAACACGTATACTGAAGGAGGACCCTCGGGAGCATCAGAGAACTGCAAGTCCTGAACACTGAGCAGGAAATAGTCCAGCAAGCAGGCCGAGGGTCAAACACAGGCAACCAGGCAGTAGAAGTATCCAAAGGCAAGCCGGGGGTCAAACACAGGTAAGTAACTCAGAGAATGTCCAGGAGGCAAGCCGGGGGTCAAGCACAGGTAATCAAGCAGTAGAGGTGTCCAGAAGGCAAGCCAGGGGTCAAACACAGGTAAGTAACTCAGAGAATGTCCAGGAGGCAAGCCGGGGGTCAAGCACAGGTAATCAAGCAGTAGAGGTGTCCAGAAGGCAAGCCAGGGGTCAAACACAGGTAAGTAACTCAGAGAATGTCCAGTAGGCAAGCCGGGGGTCAAGCACAGGTAATCAGGCAGTAGAGGTATCCAGGAAGCAAGCCAGAGGTCAAACACAGGTAAGTAACTCACGGAAGGACCGGTAGACAGGCCGAGGGTCAAGCACAGGTAGTCAAGCAGTAGAGGAATCCAGGAAGCAAGCCAGGGGTTCAAACACAGGTAGTAGTGGCAGCGGTAGTCAGGAGGATTCCGGGTCGGCACTGGTAGTCAGGTAGATGCAGGGTACAGGGTACAGGATACAGGATACTGGACTGGAGACAGGACTCAGAAGAGACAACAAACCAGCAATTTGGAAGCGGACAGGGAAGGCCTTTTATAGGCCAGGTAACTGGTCAGGTGGGATACCCGGACGAGTGCGCATGCGCACTCGTCTTCCGTCAGCGCCGCGCACAGTGGTGAGGCGTACTGGCTGGGTTGTGACAGATACCCGAGAGCCGCGGACCCGCGCATGCGCACCTGTTACCCGGCGTACCTGTAAACCTCGTTGCGCCGCTCTACCGCGCGTGCGCAGCCCTGGAACCCGGCGGAGAGACCTGGTATTTCCCTGACAGTGCCCCCCCCCCTAAGGGCAGCCTCCGGATGCCCACTTCAGGATGTCTTTGGTGATATTCCCGGATTAAGCGGGGGGCATGAATGTTTTCGGATGGCTCCCAGGAGCAGTCTTCTGGGGGATACCCCTTCCATTTGACAAGATATTGGATTTGCCCTCTTCTTCTTCGGAGATCCAGAATTTTCTCAACCTCGAATTCTTCCTCTCCTTGGATGGTGATGGGAGGAGGAAGTGGCGTTTGCCTATCAGGGAAAGAATTAGCAATTATGGGTTTCAGCAAAGAGGCATGAAAAACTGGGTGAATCCTATAGGAACTGGGGAGATCTAATTCAAAGGCCACTGGGTTGATCACCCTCTTGACCTCAAAGGGGCCGATGAACCTGGGACCCAATTTCCGAGAAGGACAAGGGAGTTTTAAATTAGCGGTTGATAACCAAACTTTCTCACCAATCTGGAAAGGCGGACATTCCTTCCTGCCCCGGTTGTATTGTACCTCATAACCCTTCTGTGCTTCCTTCATGGCCTGTTGGATCCGGATGAAGTTGTCTTGGATACTTTTGACTAGGTCCTGTGCAGCTGGAGTAGGGACGTCTGGAATGGAATCTGGAAGAAAAGAAGGGTGATAACCGTAGTTTGCCCAGAAGGGCGTCTGATTAATGGCAGAATGCAAAGAATTATTGTAGGCAAACTCCGCGTAGGGTAGTAAGCCTGACCAGTCATCTTGGGAGTAAGAGCAAAAACACCTCAGGTATTGCTCGAGGGTTTGATTCGTGCGTTCAGTTTGACCGTTGGATTGGGGGTGATATGCTGAAGACATGGAAGTCCTGATTTCAAGGGATTTGCATAGATCTCTCCAGAACCTAGAGGTGAACTGTACCCCTCGGTCCGAGGTGATGTTAGCTGGAACTCCGTGTAACCTTATAATTTCCCTGATGAAGATGTCAGTAGTAGCGGAGGCCGAGGGAGTACCTTTCATGGGTAGGAAGTGAGCCATCTTTGAGAGACGGTCAATGACAACCAGAATCGTGGTGAAGGAATCTGAAGGGGGTAAATCCACGATGAAGTCCATGGAAATCTCCTTCCATGGACGTTCCGGGACAGATAATGGACGTAACAGACCCCAGGATTTAGTGTTGGACCCCTTGTTCCTTTGACAAATGTTGCAAGAGAGAACGTATTCCTGACAGTCTTTTCTCCAGCCCGGCCACCAGTAAGATCGACCTACCAAGTCCACTGTTTTCTGTACTCCAAAATGGCCGGACATCTTGTGGTCATGAAGGGTCTGCAGAACTTGGAGTCTGACAGGAGGAGGGACAAAGATTCGGGCATGGGCCCAGAGTAGATCCTGCTTCTTTTCAAGAAAAGGTAATGTGGGAGAAGAGAACTGGTTGGAAGCCTGTTTGAGGGCTGTAGTTAAGTCAGGCTGAATGGCATGGAGAAAGTTGTGGGCGGATAGGATAGTAGCAGGTTCTTTCGAGGATTCAGTGTCCAGAAACATACGGGATAAGGCATCCGCCTTGCCATTCTTGGAGCCAGGACGGTAAGTGATGTGGAAATTAAATCGGGAGAAGAACAAGGCCCAGCGGGCCTGTCTGGGTCTAAGGCGTTTTGCAGCCCTGAGGTACTCCAAATTGCGGTGGTCAGTGAAGATGAGGATGGGTTGGGAAGCTCCTTCAAGCAGGTATCTCCATTCCTCGAGAGCGAATTTAATCGCAAGTAATTCCCGGTCGCCTACATCATAATTCTTTTCAGGGGGACTTAGTTTTCGGGAGGAGAAGGCGACTGGGTGAAGGAGGGCCTTTGGGCCACTTCTCTGCGATAGGATTGCTCCTAAAGCAGAGTCTGAAGCGTCCACCTCTAGGACGTAAGGGAGTTCGGGGTCAGGGTGTTGTAAGATGGGTGCAGAGGAAAAGAGTTCCTTGAGCTTCTCAAAAGCGCTCTGCGCTTGGGGAGTCCACTGGAACTTAACTTGCTGGCGAGTCAGTTGGGTGATTGGGGACACAATGGCAGAAAATCCCTGAATGAACCGTCTATAAAAGTTGGCAAAGCCGATAAAACGTTGGACTGACCTCTTGTCCGTGGGAGCAGGCCAATCCTGGATGGCCTTCACCTTTTGGGGATCCATCAGTACTCCTCCGGTGGTTATGATGAAGCCTAGGAACTGGATGGTATCAGTCTCGAACTCGCATTTCTCTCCCTTGACGTAGAGCCCGTGTTTGCGGAGGATGAGAAGAACTTTCCGGACATGCTGGCGATGGGCTTCTAGGGAATCGGAGAAAATCAAGATATCATCAAGATATACAATGAGGAAGTTATCCAAATACTCACGAAAAATGTCATTGACAAGGTGCTGGAAGGTAGCTGGGGCATTACAAAGTCCAAACGGCATGACCAGGTACTCAAAATGGCCGAATCTGGACCTAAAAGCCGTCTTCCATTCATCCCCAGAGCGTATTCTAACTAAATTGTAGGCCCCACGAAGATCCAGCTTGGTAAACACTTTGGCAGTCCTGAGCCGTTGAAAAAGTTCGGGAATGAGCGGAAGTGGGTACCTGTTCTTGATCGTAATTTTATTGAGTTCCCTGTAATCTACACAGGGTCTGAGGGAACCGTCTTTCTTTTCAACAAAGAAGATCCCAGCCCCTGCTGGCGAAGAAGATGGTTGGATGAACCCTTTGGCAAGATTCTCGTCGATATATACCCGTAGGGCTTCAAGCTCAGTTTCAGACAAAGGGAAAATCCTTCCGAAGGGGATCTCAGCCCCTGGTAGGAGATCAATCGGACAATCGTAAGAGCGATGAGGGGGAAGAACTTCGGCCTTTTTTTCATCGAAGATGTCCATAAAGTCTTGGTAGGGTGTTGGGACGTGTTGCAGGTCCTTGGCACTGGGTTGCAAGGCAAGATGGGTGAGAGGTACTGTGGGTTGATCCGGAAGGCAGTGCTGCAAGCAGTAAGAGGAGGAGAACTCCACTTCCTTGTTGACCCAGTCAATCCGAGGGTTGTGAGCCAGTAGCCAGGGGTACCCCAGGATGATGGGGAACATGGGAGAATGGATAATGTCAAAACGTAAGAGTTCCTGATGACCTGATTTGGTGCAGGTCAGGATGGGAGCGGTTTCCTGGGTAACCGGTCCCGAGCAGGGTGGAGAGCCATCAGCTAGCTGGATCTGAAGAGGTTGTTTCTTGGTAGCTAAAGGGAGGTTCAGGTGTCGTGCCAGGGTCAGGTCCATGAAGCAACTGCAGGCTCCAGAGTCAAGGATGGCTCCCAACTGGAAAGACTCTCCCGCTACCTGTAGGGAGAGTGGAACAGACAGATGAAAATGCGGCACTTTACCAGAGTGTGAACTTGAGAGGGACCCAGAAGGACACTTACTGGGTCTTATGGGGCATTTCTGTAGGTAGTGCCCCGTGCCCCCACAGTAGAGGCAGAGGTTGGCTTGACGACGACGGAGCCTTTCTTCAGCAGATAGGGGGGACCGTGCCAGGCCCAGCTGCATGGGTTCCCCATGAGGAAGGGAGCGAGAGTTCCAAGAAGGAGAAGGTGCTGGAGGGACCCGGGGCATCGTCCAGGTGGGACGAGGGCTCTGCAGTCTCTCTGCTCGCCGTTCTCGTAGTCGACGGTCAAGTTTAATGACAAGTTGGCAGAGATCTGTGAAGGTACTTGGGATCTCTCCTCGAGCCAGTTCATCCTTTAATACCTCGGATAGCCCTAAACGGAATTGATATTTTAGGGCTGATTCGTTCCAGTCAGTATCAGCTGCCCATTTGCGGAAATCTACTACATAGTCCTCTACAGGTCTTCTCCCCTGGGATAGGGTATGCAGGGTGGTTTCTGCTGTACCTGTGCGTTGGGAATCCTCGTAGAGTGCTGCCATAGCGGAAAAGAAAGTCTCTACAGAGTTCAATTGTGGGCTTTTCTGTTCCATCAAATGGTGCGCCCAGGATTGAGGGTCATCAGAAAGGAGAGAGATGATGAACCCTACTTTAGTGGATTCCAACTGGAAGGTCCTGGGTTGTAGGGCTAGGTGAAGCAAACAGGAGTTCTTAAAAGAGCGAAATTTCCTTCGGTCCCCGGAAAAACGTTCTGGTGTGGGGACCCTGGGATCAGGATGGGACACATCATAGGCAGGGAGAGCACCTCCAGGTGTTGATAGAAGAGTGGAGGCGCTGGCTACCGGGGGTGACTGGTCCGCTTGGTTTGGGGATAAGGTCAGATGCTGAAGACGCCCCTCGATCTGAAAGTATCCATCCTGGAGGCGTTGTACAGCCTGGGTAAGGGTTGTCACCTGCTGGCATAAGGCCTCAAGGGGTGAACCAGCTCTGTCGGCCTCGGACATTGGCTGGTTTGTACTGTCAGAGGTACTCACCCGGGCCGATATGCTGAGAGCTGCTCCCCTTGCGACTAAGCGCACGATGCCTCTGGAGTGGGTACAGAGGACACCGGGCTCAAAGATGCACGGGTTGCCAGCAGGAGTGTAGCAGGTGGTGTGCAGTAGCGTCGTAGACCAGGAGAGGCTGAAGCTGCACTGGGAGTAGACACCTGGCAGGGTAGTGATCCGGTAGAGGTTGCAGAGGTACCAACACGTATACTGAAGGAGGACCCTCGGGAGCATCAGAGAACTGCAAGTCCTGAACACTGAGCAGGAAATAGTCCAGCAAGCAGGCCGAGGGTCAAACACAGGCAACCAGGCAGTAGAAGTATCCAAAGGCAAGCCGGGGGTCAAACACAGGTAAGTAACTCAGAGAATGTCCAGGAGGCAAGCCGGGGGTCAAGCACAGGTAATCAAGCAGTAGAGGTGTCCAGAAGGCAAGCCAGGGGTCAAACACAGGTAAGTAACTCAGAGAATGTCCAGGAGGCAAGCCGGGGGTCAAGCACAGGTAATCAAGCAGTAGAGGTGTCCAGAAGGCAAGCCAGGGGTCAAACACAGGTAAGTAACTCAGAGAATGTCCAGTAGGCAAGCCGGGGGTCAAGCACAGGTAATCAGGCAGTAGAGGTATCCAGGAAGCAAGCCAGAGGTCAAACACAGGTAAGTAACTCAGGGAAGGTCCGGTAGACAGGCCGAGGGTCAAGCACAGGTAGTCAAGCAGTAGAGGAATCCAGGAAGCAAGCCAGGGGTTCAAACACAGGTAGTAGTGGCAGCGGTAGTCAGGAGGATTCCGGGTCGGCACTGGTAGTCAGGTAGATGCAGGGTACAGGGTACAGGATACAGGATACTGGACTGGAGACAGGACTCAGAAGAGACAACAAACCAGCAATTTGGAAGCGGACAGGGAAGGCCTTTTATAGGCCAGGTAACTGGTCAGGTGGGATACCCGGACGAGTGCGCATGCGCACTCGTCTTCCGTCAGCGCCGCGCACAGTGGTGAGGCGTACTGGCTGGGTTGTGACAGATACCCGAGAGCCGCGGACCCGCGCATGCGCACCTGTTACCCGGCGTACCTGTAAACCTCGTTGCGCCGCTCTACCGCGCGTGCGCAGCCCTGGAACCCGGCGGAGAGACCTGGTATTTCCCTGACAGACATTTATACAGTAATCAGAGCATTTTTATAGCACTGATTGCTATATAATTGTCAATCGTCCCAAAAATGTGACAAAAGTGTCTGATGTGTCCACCATAATGTTGCAGTCTCGTAAAAATCACAGATCGCTCATTACTAGTAAAAAAATTAAAAAATTATAAAAATTCCATAAATCTATTCCCTATTTTGTAGACGCTATAACTTTTGCGCAAACCAATCAATATACGCTTATTGCGATTTTTATTACCAAAAATATGTAGAAGAATACATATCGGCCTAAACTGAGAAAAAAATCGCTTTTTTTTAAAAAAAATGGGGATATTTATTATAGCAAAAAGTACAAAATATTGTGTTTTTATTTTATTTTTAATTGACGTTCTTTTTTGGTTTATAGCGCAAAAAATTAAATCCTCAGAGATGATTAAATACCACCAAAAGAAAGCTGTATTTGTGGGGGAAAAAGGATGATAATTTTGTTTGGGTACAGCGTTGCATGACCACGCAATTGTCAGTTAAATCTATGCAGTGCCGTATCGCAAAAAATGGCCTGGCCATTGAGCAGGGGCTTAAAGTGGTTGTAAACCCTTACAAACCACTTTGGCCTACAGGTAAGCCTAGATTAAGGCTTAACTGTAGGTCCAATAAATATCTCCTAAACCTACATTGTTTAGGAGATATTTAAAAAAAAAGATGGCATGCGCCGTAGACAGCTCGCGCAGGCACACTGCGCATGCCGAGATCACGGCGATATGCCGCTTTCGCGCACATGCACGGGAGTGACGTCATCGCCGATCCAGCGAATGACAGCGCTGGAGCGGCGAGACCTGGAAGTCACTCCGGGCTTGATGGCGGTGGAGAAGGTCGTGGATGAGGGTCGCTTTGGGGGCTTCGTTCTCAGGTAAGTTATTCATAATGAGCTAGTATGCTATGCATACTAGCTCATTATGCCTTTGCCTTGCAGGTTCAGTTTTTTTTTTTTTTTGGAGGAGGCTTTACTTCCTCTTTAAGTGGCTAACCTCGAAACACATGTCACATGGTGACAACACAAGGGAGCAATTGGGAGACAGTTGTCATCCCTTAGCAAGAAAATGCCTAAACAAAAACCTACATGGCTGGATCACCAGGTATTCTTTTATTGAAAGCTGCATATTTAAACAGATTGAAAAGATTTGAAATGACATTAGCATGTTAAAGCTGTTAACATTAAACATCCTCTTGAGCCTCGTACATAATGGAGTTCCCCTTGAAGCTATTCTCCGCTTACTACATATCACAACATCGGTCTGTATCTCTTTCTACTGTTACCTTCCCAACCATAATGGTGTGTGATATGAAATGTGCAGCCCATCTGTCACATGTGTGTTTGTTTTGTACTGATTTGTAAACCTATTTTTAACTGCCCTCGTTAGCAATTACACACAGAGCAGTGTTTGAGAGACACAGACCACCAACACTTTCACAGAGACCACATACAAGCACAAGAGAAATATTTATTACATGTGGCAGAAAGAAATGTTCCACCACTTGCTGCTTTCGTCTCCCTCTCTGGCCTTCTTATAGTGTTATGATTGTGTCCACTCTTCTTTTATTTTTGCAGAAAGTTAATGCCATGTGGATATATTTATCTGTTTCCATACAGGTATATTCTTAGTAACAGTTTACCTGTCTTCATGCTGTTACCAGTTTGGCATGCCTTTCAGTATGCACTCTATGGCCACTTGCTATAATCCACCTTTTGTAGGGTCACTTTAAGACATAAGTGGGCCCTGGGCAGAGATCATTCATGCGGGTCCCCACCACATTTTTGCTAATATTTACATTTACAACAAATCGTACCTTGTGAGGGTAACATTTTAGATTATTTTATTATTTTAAAAAAAGGCTCTGCTAGGACTCATAAAAATAAGTGTTTATTTAGGTTGGTGCTGAAAATTTTAAGGATAAACCTTTTTACTTATTTTGTATATGTTTAAGTGGAACTGAAAGCAAACAGCTAAACGGACTGCAATATTTCACCTGATGACAGACCTGATATTCTTTATCAGTAGTGCCTCAATTTAACCACTTCAATACAGGGAATTTTCACCCCCTTCCTGCCCAGACCAATTTTCAGCGCTGTAACATTTTGAATGACAATTGCGCAGTCATGCAACACTGTACCCATATACATTTTGATAATTTTTCCCCCACAAATAGAGCTTTCTTTTGGTGGTATTGGATCACCTCTGCAGTCTTAAATTTTTGCACTATAAACAAAAAAAGAGTGACAATTTTGAAAAAACACAATATATTTTAACTTTTTGCTATAATAAATATCCCAATAAAAAAAAAAAAAAAATGTCTTCCTCAGTTTAGGTCAATATGTATTCTTCTACATATTTTTGTTAAAAAAAAAAAATCACAATAACCATATATTGATTGGTTTGCGCAAAAGTTATAGTGCCTACAAAATAGGGCATATATTTATGGCATTTTTATTATTGTTTTTACTAGTAATGGCAGCAATGTGCATTTTTTGTCAGGACTGTGACAAATTGGACACTTTGGACAAATTGGACACTTTTGACACTACTTTGGAACCAATGACAAATTGGACACTTTTGACACTACTTTGGAACCAATGACAATTATACAGCGATCAGTGCTATAAATATGCACTGATTACTGTGTAAATGTCACTGGCAGGAAAAGGGGTTAACACTAGGGGCGATCAAGGGGTTAATTGTGTTACCTAGGGAGTGATTCTAAAGCCCCATACACACGGTCGGATTTTCCGATGGATTCTGTCCTATCGGACAATGTTGTCGGAAATTCCGACCGTGTGTAGGCACCATCGGACATTTTCCATCGGATTGTCCGACGGACAAAGTTGTATCTCCTGCTCTATAAATTTTCCGACAACAAAGTCCTATCATACCAATTCCGATCGTGTGTAGCGAATTCCGACGGACAAAGTGCCACGCATGCTCAGATCGCATTACAAGACCAAAGCTATTGGCTACTAGCCTCTACGTAGTCCCGTCGTAGGCAACAAACGTCACCACGTTCAGAATGATCGGATTTTCCGACAACTTTGTCCCGACCGTGTGTATGCAACACCAGTGTCGGACTAAATCCGTCGGACCAAATCCATCGGATTTGGTGGTCGGATTTTCCGACCGTGTGTATGGGGCTTAACTGTGGGGGAGGGGACTGACTGGGGGAGGTGGCCGATCTGTGTTCCTATATACAAGGAACACACGATCAGTCTCCTCTCCCCTGACAGGACGTGGATTCAGTTAGCTGCAGTGTATTTAGAATATATATATATATATACTGATAGTCTCGTGTGTATATATATATATATATATATATATATATCCACTGCATACAGTTTAGCTATATCTCACTGCAGGCCGTTCCTGGTGTACTGTTTCTAATATACTTCAGGCAGGCAGGTGATTCAGTTAGCTGCAGTGTATTTAATATATATATACTGTATACAAATAGTCTTGTGTATATATATATATATATATATATATATATCCACTGCATACAGTTTAGCTAGATCTCACTGTAGGCCGTTCTCGGTGTACTCTTTCTAATATACTTCAGTTGGTGTACACAGTACCGTGCACCCCTAGTGCAGTTGCTACTACTTTTCTGGTGGTGTACACAGTACATAATACATACAGTGCACCCATAGTTGCTATTAGACTTCTGGTGGTGTACACAGAACCGTGCACCCATAGTGCAGTTGCTACTACTTTTCTGGTGGTGTACACAGTACACAATACATACAGTGCACCCATAGTTGCTATTAGACTTCTGATGGTGTACACAATACCGTGCACCCATAGTGCAGTTGCTACTACTTTTCTGGTGGTGTACACAGTACACAATACAGTGTAGTGTGGTGTTGCAAAACAAAATCCCCATCATGTCCGGAAGGCCACCAAGGAGAGGCAGATGTTCACAGGCCACTAAAAAAGGACAAGCAGGCTCTGTGTCTACAGTCCACAGTGCTGGTCATGGACATGGTGCATCTTCTGCAGGTGGCCGTGGGGCACGCTTGTCCTTTTTTTCTGCTGCTGGGACAGGGGCAGAAAAATTGGGCCTTTGGCGGTGGTGGTACCACAACACTGTAACCCCTCACAGATACTCTTGTTGGGCGTAGGAATGGGCCCTGCTGTGAAATATTAGATCTAGGGTTGTCCCGATACCGATACTAGTATCGGTATCGGGACCGATACCGAGCATTTGTGCGAGTACTTGTACTCGCACAAATGCTCCTGATGCCTAATCCGATACTTGTAACCGGAAGTCGGCGGGCTGTTCCGGGCAGAGCGGGCGGAATGAGCGGAACGGGCAGAGCGGGCGGAATGAGCGGAACGGGCAGAGCGGGCAGAGCGGAGATCTAGCTGGTAGCAGTGGAACAGGGGGTAAGCTGGCCAGGGCAGGGATGAAGGGTGCCGCCGTTCCCATTCGGAACAGGAAGTGACGGCTCAGTGTCTTCGTCGGAGGACAAACATCACGGCGCCCATCTTGGTACACCTTTGTACTCGGCTGCAGTAAGCCAGCAGCGGACATCTTGTTACACCCAGCCCATTTAGTTCGGGCTGGGTGTAACAAGATGTCTGCTGCTGGCTTACTGCAGCTGAGTAAAAGGTGTAGCAAGATGGGCGTTGCAGCATACTAAATGTTAAATGACATGAATGATGAGAGGCAAGGGAGGATTTTGCAATGCTATATGCCATATAGCATTGCAAAATCCTTCCTTGCCTCATCATTCATGTCATTTATTATGCAGTTGCAAATCAATGCTGCATTTTAGTGCTCATCAGTGCCTGCCCATAAGTGCTGCCTATCAGTGCCCATAAGTGCCAGCCACCTATCAGTGCCCATAAATGCCTATCAGTGCCATCTATCAGTGCCCATAAATGCCTATCAGTGCCCATAAATGCCTATCAGTGCCCATAAATGCCTATCAGTGCTCATCAGTCAGTGCCCAAAAGTGCTGCCTATCCATGCCATCTCTCAGTGCCCATAAGTGCTGCCTATCAGTGCCCATAAGTGCCAGCCACCTATCAGTGCCCATAAATGCCTATCAGTGCCATCTATCAGTGCCCATAAATGCCTATCAGTGCCCATAAATGCCTATCAGTGCTCATCAGTCAGTGCCCAAAAGTGCTGCCTATCCATGCCATCTCTCAGTGCCCATAAGTGCTGCCTATCAGTGCCCATAAGTGCCAGCTATCAGTGCCAGCCACCTATCAGTGCCCATAAATGCCTATCAGTGCCATCTACCAGTGCCCAAAAGTGCTGCCTATCAGTGCTCATCAGTCAGTGCCCTTCAGTCAGTACCAGCCATCGGTGCTATCCATCAGTGCCCATAAGTGCTGCCTATCCATGCCATCTCTCAGTGCCCATAAGTGCTGCCTATCAGTGCCATCTATCAGTCACCAGTCAGTGCCCATCAGTCAAACAGTCACATGACATTAAAAAAAAGTATCGGTAATCGGTATCGGCGAGTACTTGAAAAAAAGTATCGGTACTTGTACTCGGTCTTAAAAAAGTGGTATCGGGACAACCCTAATTAGATCAGAAATCGAAATTGCATGCCCCTGTTAAACAGGGACAGAAAAATTGGGATTTAGGCAGTGGTGGTGGTGCCCTAAACCAAAAATATTGTTGGAAGCTAGCATCATCAAGATTGAGGAGAAATAGGATAGTCACTCAGCATAGGCAGTCTTCAATGGTTCCCACATCCATAGAAAAATCAAGCAGTTACATCAGCATCAGGTGCTTGATAGCTGCTGCTGATCCAAGACTGATTAATTTTTATGAATGTGAGCCTATGAAGGGAGTCTGTGGACAGGCCCACTCTATGATCCGTTACAAACCCTCCAGCAGCACCGAATGTGCGTTCAGAAAGAACACTGGATGCAGGACAGGCCAGTAGAACAATTGCATATTGAGCAAGTTCTGGCCAGTGGTCCATCCTCAAGACCCAGTAACCCAGTGGATGCTCTGTTGGAAAGGTCTCCAAGTCTGCACCATGTAATGCAGACGCTGGCGATGGTTGCTTGAACCGATCAGACTTTGGCGCTAAGGACTGAAAAATTGTCTAAAGGCATCGGTCAGCCGGCCACCTTCTCCACTGCTCTTCCTCTGACTGAACAAAGCTGTCATGGTTATGCAGTAATCTTTGTCTGTCAGCTTACCTCTCCTCCATGTGTTCCCCTTTAGAGGCACTCTTACCTGGCTACTTAAATAATCTCTCCTCAGAGCATGGCTCCACCCCAGCCCCTATCAGGGAACTCTGTATTAACCTGTGCACTGCAAGCCTGTTTGCTGATCAACCTTTGTGTGTTTGCCTTCCGTGTGCATCTTGCTGTGTCTTCTACGTCTGATTCCAGTTACCAATCTTGGCTTTTTCTTGACTATCCCTGCCTGCTTGTGACCCTGACCTTTGGTGTGTTCTATGTTTATCCTTGTCTACTAGTCACCCTGACCTTTGGCTTATTCCCTTACTATATCATTCCTCATGTAGCCTACTGTGGGTGTGAGCTGGGAGACCCTGGGGGTCGCGACCTGGAGCCAGTTGCAGCCCAGTCCATCCTCACCACTAGAGGCTCTGGTGAACACCTGCTGGCTCTTAGACTCCGTGTCCTGGGGAATCTTACACTGTAGCCCCTGTGGGATCCTTGTTGGTGTTTTAGCGGACCTGCCTTCCTTAAGCACCTAGACTCCCATCCGCAGCAGTCAGCCGTAGGGTCCACTAACTTTGCGGTGCTCTCCTGACCCCAACGGTGTGCAGCTGTCACCTGGCCTCAGGTGACCTGACAGAAGCCTCAGCAACACGTTGTCCAGCACCAGGAAATTGTAACCTCACAGAATCTGGAAATGCATTGCACAAACCTTTCTTCAAGGCCTCCTAAAGATGTTTCATCCTTTGCTCCCTCTGCGAAGGCAGGAAGAGTTCTGCAACCTTACCCTTGTAACGTGGATCAAGAAGGGTTGCCAGCCAGTAATGATTCCTTTTATTTGATACCACAAATCCTAGGGTCCTTACACTGCATGGCCTCCCTGATTCTGCAAAGCCTGTGAAAGTTTGCAGAGGCATTCGATTCTGAGTCCTCTGGGCCACTAAGGATCACATTATCCGTAACAACCTCCTCCCAGCCACGTACAACTCCTTGGGTTTCTGGGGACTGAAAACCATCCCTTGAAGGCTGCTGCAGAGTGTTATCCTCCATGCTGACACAATCCTCCTCCTCTTCTTCCTGTGTGTTTGGCGGGCCTGCAGTAATAATATCTGGATAAATGGGGCCTTGAGAGATAAGGAAGTCCTCCTCTTCCTCACACTGTTCTGCCTCAAGTGCCCTGTCCATTATTCCATGAAGTGTGTGCTCCAACAGGAAGACAAGAGTGACAGTATCACTGATGCATGCATTATCGCTGCTCACCATCCTTGTGGCCTCATCAAATGGTGACAGGACAGTGCATGCATCCTTGATCAGTAGCCACTGGCGTGGCGAAAAAAGAAGCCAAGCTCCCCTAACCCTGTCCTGGTGCCTTACTCACACAGGTACGCATTGATGGCCCTCTGCTGCATGTACAGCAACTGCAGCATTGCCAACGTTGTCTTCCACCTGGTGGATATGTCACAAATGAGGCGGTTGGTGGGCAGGTTGCAATCCCTTTGAATGTCAGCCAGCCAAGCACTGGCATTGTATGACCGTTGGAATGACCACAGACTTTTCTGGCCTGCCTCAGGAGATCTTGTAAGCCTGGGTACCTGCTCAAGAACCGCTGCACCACCAAATTCAGGATGTGTGCCAAACATGGAACATGGGTCAAGTGTCCCTTTCGGAGGGCAGAGAAAAGGTTGGTGCCATTGTCACAGACAACCATTCCTGACTGAAGCTGGCATGGCGTCAACCACCTCTGAGCCTTCAGAAACTATTGGATAAGCACCTGAATGACCGCAACATATATACAATGTAATACTGACATATAATCACACACATAGGTTGGACTTGATGGACTTTTTTTAAACCTCACCTACTATGTAACTATGTAACTCATGCACCGCATGGCATCTTTTTGCCTGAGTGCTTGCGTAGCCACTTGAATGCTTACGGAGCACCGCTGGTTCAGAGGACAAATCTGCAGAAGAGGCCATAGAGGAAGAAGAATAGGAGGGGGTGGAGGAGAGAGCTGTGGCAGAATCACTGCTAGCATTTTGGAGGCGTGGTGGCGCAACAAGCTCCTACAATACTGAACCCTGTCCTGCATCCTTCCCAGCTGCCAGCAGAGTTACCCAGTGTGCAGTGAAGGAAAAGTAACATCCCTGCCCACGCCTGCTAGACCATGAGTCTGCAGTAATATACACCTTACTGCTGAATAGGGCAAAAGGAAAGAAAAACTGCGCTGTCTTATAAAGATATTGAAAAATATATGTATACTAGCGGCCTGAACAACAGGTAACTGTAATGAGTGAATAAAATTTAAATATAAAAAAGTGCGGTTAGCTGTTACCACTGCGTTACCAGTAGACCATTATATGCTTTTACATGTCGTTTTAAATGTGAGTACCCATTTTTATATGCTTTGTCAAAATAAATCCCCTATGGTATTACACTATGTGGCTCCATTTTTCTCTTTATCGGTCCCACTAATTTGAGCACTACCAGTGGTATAACATCCATCATCCCTCCCTCCTGAGAGTTCTTTGGATATATCCAGTGAAGGATCTTGTCGTTTGGCACCATCCCCAAGTAGATGCTCCCACGGGTGTAGTGACACCAACTGCCTTTTGTGACTCATACGGCGTAAGCCTATCTGAGTTCACGCTATCTGGTAAGCGCATTCCCAAGAGGTGGTGGACTGCAACAGACAACTTGCACCAAGTCACCTGTTATATATTTCTTAACGCACCAATGTTGAATTTATGTCACTATTAGGTGGTGTTTTTTGCTTAGATCACTATTTGTAACACACATTGTTATATGGTTTTGTTTATATGGTGATATATATTCAAGATTTTTCTACTGTCATATTTATTGTATATGTGATCTTGGCGATTATGTGATTAGTAGGTCTACCAACCCTTTCCATATATATGATCTTTTGATTCACAATTCATTTGATTTACCATATTTGTTTGTTCACTATTTTTAGTGACACACATTCATATATTAATTTTTATTTTTGGATACTGTATCATTATTTAGTATCATCACTTTTAGACATTGATTGTTATTTTTCGTGCTCTATGAGCGCCGCACTTTTTTTATATTTAAATTTTATACACCTTACTGCTGACTGCCCTGTCCAGCAAGACAAAAACATTGCCTTCCACATGCCGGTAGAGAGCTGGAATGGCCTTCCATGAAAAGAAATGGCGTTTTGGAACCTGCAACTGAGGTACAGCACATTTTCACGAAAAGGGGACAGAGTCTACCAGCTGAAAAGGCAGTAGTTGCAGTGCTAGAAATTTGGCCAAGCTGGCATTCAAGCTAGCATTCAGACTGTGAGCATGTGGATGTCTGGGACCGAATTTCTTTTTACGGTTTAGCAACTGGGGTAGGTAAATTTGCCTGTTAAAATCAGATGGTGGTGTACTGCTAGTAGATTGGCTGCAAGTACTTGGGACACCTATTGCTATACCTTCATTCCTCTCAGTGCAGGTTTTTGAGAGGACTGGAGTAGGGTTGGAGATCCCAGATGAGGAGCAAAGAGAAGTCCGCCTTTTTCTTTGATGTGGGTCTTTCAAGTGCTGTTGCCAATGGACTTGTTGCCTTGAGTTTATGTGAAATCTACATTAATAGCTATAAAATATTGGAATTAGGAATATATTTAAGTTATATTTAATTTATATTTAATTTATTTATATTTAATGAATATATTGAATTTATATTTAATTTATTTATATTTAATGAATATATTTAATTTAGCTTTTATCTATGTAGGGCGGAACATATTATCTTCACAGAAATCTCTGGTAGACCAGACAAGTCGGTGCCTAGGATTGTGTATACAAACAATGGGTTCCAAACCTCATTGTTTTACACATACTCACTTCAAAGGATCCCATGCTGGGATATGCAATGAAGGGAGGCCAACCCGTAATTAATACTTAACTTTCCGGGGAAAATTCAAGTTAATCTCCTGCTCAGAATAGTCACAAGGATTTGCATTAAAGGGGGCTGACTTATGCAAAGTATAGGGATTGGAGATGTAGCCAGTCCTGAACCAGGAATAGGGAAGCTCACCAATCAGAGCCACGCTATGCCAACCAATGAGGCATCAGCATGTAATGATATACACAGACTAGATGGGAGGGAAACACACACTTTTATAGGAGAGCAATCATCAGAATGGAACCTTGGAGGAAAGGGTAATTATGGGAAAGGTCTGCATTTTACTTACCTAAATATGTTTGCAGATTAATGTTTTCATGAATATACTCTGTATTCCTTCATGTAATTCTCTTATTTTTAACCTAATATTTTCTTCCTTGGTGTAGAATATGGATAGATGGATATGTATTAGATAGACTTTCAACTACTCACCAATAAATGTTGTTATTGTGTTAAAGCTTTCACTCATGGTCAAAGAACTCTCATTTAACCCAAATCATATCTGAGAGATATTAAATCTCAAATATAGTATACGGGAAAAAGACTGCATTGGAGGTTGTCATATGTCTGGTCTGGCATGTGGTGCCCAAGCGGCTGCTGTTGTGGCCATGCTTGATTCGCTTCAGACATAGGTTGCAAACAGCAACGGTGCGATCTGCTGCACACTTGTCCAAAAAGGCTCACACCAAGGAACTTTTCAAAATCAGTGGGGAGTCAGCAGCGCCCTGCACCTGCGGAGCTCTGCGGTGTGATGCAGTAGGGTGGCTGCCCTTAAGCTGCCCCCTAGAGGACATCCTGCCTCGTTGGAGTTGTGCCTCCTCCTCCTTCTCTATTCTATCAGGCACCCAAGTAGAGTCAGTGACCTTATCATCCCCTCCCTCCTCGTCACTGGAGCAAACTTGGCACTATGCTGCAGCTGGGGGAACATGACTGCCAGTTTCTTGTCCTTCTTGGGCACCCCCTCTCTCTAGGCTCACGTTACTCCCTTCCTCAACCTGGGAACCAACATAGGAGCCTTCAAATCACTGCGCATCCTCCAGCAGCATGTACCTGACACTGTGGTCGAATAGTTCGGGGGACTCCTCCGTGCATGATGGTTGGGCTACGGAAGGAGTGACTGTGGACAAGGAGCCGATAGGAAGGAAAACTACTCTGAGCCTGGGTGACAGAGGATGAGCACGGCTTTGTTATCCACTCCCCCAACTCTTCTGCATGTTCTGGCTCAATAACACGGCCAGCAGCAGAAAAAAAGGACAAGTGTGCCCCACGGCCATCGGCAGGGGATGCACCATGTCCATGACCAGCACTGTTGACTGTAAGCACAGAGCCTGCTTGCCCTCTTTTTGTGGCCTGTGAGCGTCTGCCTCTACTTGGTGACCTTCTGGACATGATGTATATTTTGTTTTGCAACACCACACTACACTGTATTGTGTACACCACCAGAAAAGTAGAAGCAATTGCACTACGGCTGCACTGTATTGTAATTACAATTTTTGATCTAATATGTCACAGCAGGACCTATTCCGGGGGGGGGGGGGGGGGGGGCAACATTACATTACAGCCGCAAGCAGTTTTAAATTTCCCTTTTTCCTTTAGAAATGTCATTTTGTGCAGGGACTTTTCTAAACATGGGAAAACTGTGCCACTTTACAGGCATACTATAGGGCACAATATTTAAAGGAATATTACACTTTTATTGTTTCACTTTAAGCATTATTAAAACTACTGCTCCCGAAAAAACTGCCATTTTAAAACTTGTTTTGCATTGATTCATGTCCCTTGGGGCAGGACCAAACACTTCTCAGTGAAAGAGTTTAGGGCCCTGCGTGACCTAATGCTCCTATATGAGGAGGGCTCTGGGAATGAGAGCACAACGGCCCTCTCCCAGGACCCCCCTCTATCCACATCTTTGAATGCTCCTACAGATATAGAAAATCCATCTCGAATTTTTTTTTATTAAAATCACGAAAATTTCCTGACCTAATGACCTGCCCAGCTATATAGGCTTTTTTACACGAGTCAATTAAAACAGGAAAAGTGGTCAGATATACCTCCAAACCTAAACAAAAAAAAAACAAAGGCTTTAATCAAACTAAAAAAATGCCCCAATATGATCATTAAACAATCTGATAAAGGTGGAAACATAGTTTTAATGACCCACCATCAATATCAAAAAATGTGCCTCAATATACTTGATAATCCCATCTGGTACAGACCTATACGACACACTAATACAGCAGTTCGTTAAAGAATTCCAAGGACTTTGTATTGGAGCTTACTGGGAGGGCCTGATTGATAAAGACACTTTAGACTTCATCCATATCAAAACCTCATGAATATCTACTTTCTATACACTCCCTAAAACCCATAAAAGGTTAGACTGCCCACCAGGAAGACTAATAGTTTCAGGAAAAGGCTCCCTAACATAAAATGCCAGCAAATTTATAGATACATTTCTAATGCCCCATGTCCTCAGTCTACCCTCTTATATTCAAGACACAACTGATTTACTTAAACACATTAAGGGAGTCCAGATGCCTTTGGACGCCCTTCTCATGGCTATTGATATAGAGGCACTGTACTCGATTATCCCCCATGAGCAGGACGTCTGGTACTTTCCTCATGGAACAGGATAAAAACACCTGGCTGATAAATCTCTTCATCTTGAAACTGTTGGAATCTATCCTAACTAAAAATTACTTTACTTATATGGATCAAATCTGTCTACAAACACAGGGTGTGGCTATGGGTACATCCTGTGCACCCTCATATGCCAACTTATTTCTAGGAGGATGGGAGAGGACAATCTTTGCAGATGAAAGACTCCAACCTTTTCCAGATCAAATCCTTTGCTGGCACAGGTTCATTGATGATCTGTTTATAATCTGGACAGGAACTGAAAGTGCCCTAATAGAATTTATTGAATTACTTAACAACAATCATTTCAACCTTCAATTTACTCTCAACTATGACTATAATAGTATCCCATTCCTAGACTTGAGAATCATCAAAGGCCCAAATGGCTTAATTAAAACAGACCTTCTTCTTAAGCCTATGGCTTGAAACACGTTGTTCCATGCTTCCAGCGCACATCCTTGCCCTCTGGTACACAGTATACCCTATGCTAAATATTTTAGACTACAGCATAACTGCACAGAGGATGAGGATTTTTATGCTCAGGCTTTGGCTTTGCGTGAACGCTTATTGTCAGGAGGCTACACTCAAACCAACCTCAGAAAAGCCTATAATAAAGCTCTAGCCCATACTAGATCCCCCCTCCTATATGGTCCTGCCTGTAAGAAGCAATTAAAGACAGTAAAAATAATAACAACATTTTCTGCCCATCACAACCAACTTAAGAATCTCCTTTCTGACCATTGGCACCTTCTAACTGATCACCATAACCTTAAAAAATACGTCAGGCCTGAATTGGTATTTCGTAGGGCAACTTCATTAAAAGATAAATTAACCAGCAGTCATCATTAGGAAGGACCTCATGGTCCAAGGGATCCTTGAGGTGTTTTCCATTGTGAACAGTGCACGCGTTGTCCTTGGATACATGAGGGCACAAAATTCATTCTCCCCAACGGAGAATTGCAGTACAAAAGGAGTCATCTATCTAATGGTCTGTGCCTGCAATGCACTCTATGTGGGCAAGACCATTAGAGAGCTTCGTCAGAGAATAGGAAACCACCTATATTGCTCCACCAATGGTAAATTTACCACAGTGGGATAAAATATTGGTCTACACCACAGATTTGATCCTGAAGTGGTTAAATTTGTGGTGCTTGAAACGATCCCAAAGGATGTTCGTGGAGGAGACTGGGACCGCAGGATCCTTCAGCGAGAAGCTGTGTGGATTGAACGTTTGAATGCTTACATACCCCTTGGTCTAAACGAAAGTCATACATACAAAGCATTTCTTTAAGCAATTCCTTTGAAATATTTCCATATTACTAGGCTGGACCTCATCCCTTCCTTTACTGTGCATGACGAAGGATGTCTGGTCTGGTGAGATCCACTGATTATTTTTTTCTCCCCTTTCTTTGATTCTATTACTGAATCAAAATGAAGCAATACTACTATCTTTTTCAAAAATGTGATTTATTTATCTTGTTTATTTATGTAAATCTGCTGTAATAAGGCTAGCAGGATGATCAGGGTTAAATTCACAACCAGACCGTCCCCTACCCTATATTTATCCAATGTTATTAAATCTGTATGCACTGTATTTTGCACCGCTCTGAGACTAACTGAGGAATATGACAGCTTGAGGTTTAGTTCCCCCAGCGGCAGACACGTGCCTCTCCAGGAAATGAAGGAGCTCTGTATAAGAGCTATGATTTTTTCCTAACCAGGATGATGGCCGCTGACCATGTCCATTTTATGGTCACTGGGCATGCGCCAATTGGGCACGCGCAGTGAGGGGAGTCGGACCCAGCAACGCCATCTGCTGGCGTCAGCCGGCTAATGAACGTCAGCTGGGTTGGAGATACAAAAGGAGGCCGAAAGCAGCCCCCAGCAAGGAGGCCGACCCCCGGGAATACACAGCAATAGGAGATATGCGATGAGTCATTAGACATTGTGGAGCACTGCAGTCGTTTATACATATATCCGCATCAGGCCAGCCGTATATTGTTTGTCGGTTTTGGCACTGGTGATGGATATGTTGTCACGGATATATACTGCTCCATAGATATGACACAATAAACTCCACCTATTTCTTTCTTCTGACTTTCAACTAATTTGATTATAATTATCCATTAGGTGGAATCGTTTCTTGCTGCATCTATTGTACCACCAGACCTTTGCTTAAAGAAACAAATCACTGCCAATAGACCGTTTAAGAACACACTAGCAATAATACTCTTTTATTTCCTAATCCCAGGGGGTTTACACTGGATCTGCTGACCCAAAAGGTCAGTAATCTAATATGTTCATTTTTTTTAACCATTTCAGCTTTATGAATGTTCTACCTTAAGCCAGTTTTGTTGCCCATTCTACAATATCTAGACTACATTTTTCAGTCTATTTTCTTTTTCACTTTTTAATTTTCCATTCTTTTTTTTCACTCCCCCTCCACCTTCTGCTGCCTTGGTGGAAGTGCTAGTCACTGTGCTGCCCATGCTGTGCTAAGTTATGCTTAACCCCCTTTTTAATTATTTCTAATCACTGGTACAATGAACCAGATGTTTCCTTTAATTAAAGTGCAAGTGCACTTTGGCCACCAAGACCCATATGTTTTTCCCATCCTCTTCAAAAAATTCATACATGTCTAAAAGCATAGCTCCCAGCTTTTTGAGATGGGAAAGGGATATTTCATGTCACAAATTACATAGACAAATTACACATCCCTGTCACACCCCCAGTTATGCAGACCATGACTTTTTAATACGCAAAAAGTAAATGACTAATCCCTCAAGTGCTTCTATACACCATTATGTCCTTTATACATGCTTTTTAAAATGGCAAATGCAATAATTTAGATATTGGTTGAAAGGTTTATGGTAGTATAACAGTTTTTATACCCGAAAAGGGGTCAAATGGGAAAATTGAGGGGGGAAATTGACAAAGGGATTTAGGTTCAATAAGGGGACAAATCATCCAAATAAAAGACATTTGGAAGCTGTATGTAAATGTACCTTAAACATAGTCCATGGGTGATTTACAGGTCCCTAGACAGGTAGGGGTTGATCTACTAAAACTATAGAGTGCAAAATCTGGTGCAACTCTGTATAGAAACCAATCAGCGTCCATGTTTTTTTTTGTCAAAGCTTAAATGAACAAGCTGAAGTTAGAAGCTGATTGGCTATGGTAGGCTATGGTGCCATGGTGCGCAGCTACGCCAGATTTTGCACTGTACAATTTTAATAAATCAACCCCACAATGTTTAACCTCTAGGTTACACAGTTAGCCTGGTTGAAAAAAGACACCAGTCCATCTATTTCACATATATGTATTTCTAGTGTGCATTTAGGTTTTTTAGCTAGCGTTTATAGGTGTCAGTGATGTTTATATAACGAAAGCCCGGTATACACAGACCAAAAGTTTACCGCTTTAGGAGGATATGATGCAGAATTAATTGTTGACTCAATGACTACAAGCTGCCCAGGCCCTGATGCGGCAAAGCAATGCCAAGTCATAAAATTATCACCACCATGCTTCACAGCTGGCATGAGTATCTTCTGAAATATTGTCTTCAGTTAGTAGCAATCAGGTCTACTGTTACCAAACAACTTTACCTTTGACTGATGAGTCTTCAGCACATTGTCCTGGAAGGCCTGGACTTTGCCCATAAGACAGGTTCTACCTGCATACTCCATATGGAGGTTCTAATCATTGACACCTAATCTGAAACACCAGATTCCAATTTCATGAATCTGAAGTGGTGAGAATTGTAGAAGTGTACTTACTTTTTACATACAAGACAAACCTGTAATTTTGTTAATTTAGATCATAGAAATTCATCCATGTGGATTCTATGTGTCGTTTGTTCAAGCAAATCATTTTTATTTGTAGGCACTATTTAAATCAATATATAATGTTTGCATGTTAAAAAATGTTAAAAAGGTCCATAGGGTGTACTTACTTTTTCCCATGACTGTAAATTTGTTGAGGTGGTGGGAGGTGCTTGGCACAATAAGGTATTGTGTATCTACCACAATATCGTATTCTTTATTACTAACTCAGAAAGTTTGAAGGTATAGTCTTAACCAGAGATCAAAGCCCATTGTGCAGATATTCAAAATAGGCCCTTTCTTTAGATTGTTGCTATAAGGGTTAATTGATAGGGGTCCCTTTATACTCTCTGTACACTATTTGCACTGACTGCACTGCCAGTAGTTTTTGTCTTGTGGCAATAACGGCCTCAAATTTATTGAAATCTGGAAGCTCCATCACTCACCTATATTACTTGCTAGCCATGGCTGTAGCCCCTTTAGATGTAACCTCTCTTTTGCTCATGTGTTTTCTGTTAATCAGCAGTGTAGCAAAGCCAGGGCCTTGTGATGCATCTCACGCATACTGCCAGTAAACCTTGATCCAGTCTGAATGCAGGTACCAGACAGCAGATCCAATTCTGAAATACAATTTTGGCCTTCTTTGCAAATGACTGCTTAATCTTGCCTGGAGTATTGTTCTTATGTGGTGGTAATTGAGTACAGAACAGTTTAAAATGTATTCCTGAAAGGAAGATTATAGTTTTCATAAAACTTGGAAATAACTAAAATGCCAAAGACAAAAAGGCTCCAAAATCTAGACTTAATAGAGTTTTACTCAAACCTTGAGGTTGGGAGAATGGATTAAAATATTATCATTTTCAGCTGGAAAACGTCAGTGATAACCTTTTGTAACTAACAATTTATTGATGTGGTTTGACACTGCATAAAAAAAATGATATGATTATATGCAAAACTATAGCATGAAAGAAAAGTCACCATTTACATTTACATTTACACCATTTACATGTATCAAATAATATAGTACATATGGGTCACAATGCACTGTCAGATCTTTTATTAAAGTCAGTCCACCTAAAACTGTAATTACAGTTTTGGTAAATGTTGAGGTGTTAAACCACCGGACAATTCCATTTACAGTATATCTTGAGGACTTTATTGGTGAGATCTCTTTTGGCTTTGCAAACCTATGTCCACATACCTTCTGGTAGATCCTTTTTATTTAATTTACTTCATCAAGGCTGCAACAGGAGTAGCTGGATCATACACAGGTAGGAGGAAACATCCAAACAGCCAGAACAACAGAAATTATTGAAGAAGGAGCGTTTTGCAAGACAAGCAAAAAAAACTAAATTTGGCTTGATAAACAAACAATGTCTTGATATAAGAGTAGCAACATGTCACAACTGAGTATAAAAGAGAAGAGAGGTGCCTCTAAGTGTAGAAATATGGTTACATTTAATGAAGATACAACATTTAGCAACTCACATGGTTGATGATTAAAACAGGCACATCTAAGTATGCAGGAATCCGGGTAAAGCTATCCACATAGACCAGGCATATGCAATTAGCAGACCTCCAGCTGTTGCACAACTATAAGTCCCATCATGCCTCTGCCTCTGGGTGTCATGCTTGTGGCTGTCAGTGTCTTGCTATGCCTCATGGGGCTTGTAGTTCTGCAACAGCTGGAGGTCCGCTGATTGCATACCCCTGACATAGACCATCCTCCACCCCGCCATCGGTGTCATTCCCTCCACGAGGGTTTCAAGCCTCTCTTTCAGATCGCTCTACTGCAGGGTAGTCTTCCCGGTCACGATTGCAGACTGATATCGGTGAGAGCCAGCGGCGTGGAGGATGGTCTATGTGGTCAGCATTACCCCGGATGCCTCTATACTTAGATGTGCCTCATTTAATCATCAACCATGTGATTTGCTAAATGTTGTGCCTTCATTAAATGTAACCATATTGCTACATTTAGAGGAGCCTCTCTTCCCTTTTATACTCTGTAGCTCCTGCTGGATTTTGCTTCGAATCCCCTTGTGGAGGCTGACATTTGTGGATGGACATTTTATGGTTACACAACCTACCACATTGCTATAATCTTTTTTTATGGACTATAAACTGAATAAATGGTTGTGGAACGAATCATCTGAGTTTCTTATGGGGAAATTCACTTTGATATAAGAGTGCTTTGGATTACAAGCGTGTTTCCGGAACTAATTATGCTCTCAATCCAAGGTACTACTGTATAGCCAAAGCTCTTTTTTTTGGGATAAAGTAGGAAAGGGTAATTCCAATTATTATTTTTTTTTTTTTAAATATATCCCGTTTGGGGGATTTTTCCCTCAATCCCTGTCCTGGAGATGCAAATGTGAAAGAAAATCAAGTGAGGGAAATTCCTGTCTTAGAAAGCTGTCACTGGAACAGGTGTCCTTGTTAAAAGGTTTCCCCTTTAACTCCAGGTCTGGTAAAAACAGTAAAATTTGGGATTTCCCTTTACTTTACTTTCATTGACAATGGACATAAGGACAATTGTAGAGGGTTATTCTTCACAACAGAGATGCTGACAGGAATACAATTTTGAGAGGGGTTCTAAATTTTATAATAAATGCAAATACTGTAGCGCAAGAAATATTCATATATTAAAAAACATATAAATCTTATAAAATATATAAGAGAAATTCCAAATAAATATCCATAAAAAAGTTCATAAATAGATCCCTGATGGTGCAAAGTGGTGTCTCTAGATTTAACATGCAGGTGTCATAATGTGCAGCACCTCCACCATACACATAGGGGACCACTCACCCTAGGATCATGACCCCTTGACTCACAGGATGGTCAAACAAGCATTCCCATGAAGGGATCTAATAGTCTTCCAATGGCAATGAGTGGATCTGAGACAGCCAATTCATAGGATCATGGATATTGATATAAAAGAAAATAGAAAGAATCTTGTGCTCTCTGTTATATAATCATATATTCATTAAATGTAAAATCACTTACAATTCTGGCACGCGTTATGTCCTGGGCAGAACTTCGTCTTACCGGCTGACAAAGTCCTGCCCAGGACGTAATGTGTACGGGAGAAGGAGCCAGGCATGATGTCACCAGTGGCCATCTTACTGGATTACAGGTATATGTGTATACACAGAGTGCTCGTATGTGCACTTGTGACAAGTTCCAGAATTCTAAGTGGTTTTACATTTATTGAATAAAATATTATATAACAGAGAGCACTAGATTCTTTCTATTTGCTTATCCATGATCCTACAAAGTAATTGGCTATAATCTAGAGACACCACTTTGCACCATCCTGGATCTTTTTTTATGGAAATGTATTTGGACTTTATATATTTAATAAGATTTATATGTTTTTTAATATATGATTTTTTCTTGCGCTTCACAATTCTTTTATTAGCTTATTTGAAGATGTTGTTTAAATGGCCTTCACTGTTCAGCTGCAATTATTAGTATTTACTCAGGATTGTTTGCACTGATTATTTTTAGTTTATATTTAGTCTATGGGTTCTACATTTTCCCAAGTCAATACAAAACTGGCTATGATACACTTTAACCTATATAGTGTTTTGGTGTATCCATTGTGCCCTACTTGGAATGTTGAATTTTTGTAACCAGCTATGTGAGGAATGCTCAATTTGATGAAATATGACATCATTTTCATAATTCCCACATTATACTAAGCACAATTTGGACATTCACAGCTTGGTATAGTCAACCTTGTACCAATAGAATGTGACTAAACAGATGAATACTATTTACAAAGTTCGTTGTTTTTCTGGCCTGAATGATGATATCAAGCTAAGCTATAAAATTGTATTAAAGGGTCATAAACGAAAAGCTAACATCCTTCACCTCTGATACTCATGATAAATTCCTCAATGTTTGGCGTCCCTGGATAGCATACCATCAGCCCTCTAGATTCAACACCCAACTTCTCTCAATATAACTGGTTTCTGAATGCACCCCCCTCACTAATGGAACTCTTCTTCCGTCTTTTCCTATCTCTCTGTCTTTTTCCTTACTTTCTTCTCTCTGCAGGTCCGCTTTTTTATGACTCGCAGACTACCCAACCTTTACCTTTCCTTGCATACTTGCCCTCGAGACTCCTGATTATATGGAGCCGGGCTACTGTTGACATTCATCATATAGTAAAATGTGGCGGATAAAGTAGCCATGAGCTAAGGAAGCACATAAAGGACTATCTTTGGTTCGTTGATGGACTTTTAATTGTACTGTTCTGTAGATAGTCGCTAAATATTGTCCTCCCTATTTCACCAAATACTATGTTATGTATGCAACGTCCCATTGTTGGGACCCTTTTTTTTTTTTTACTGTATCTCTCGATGCCTCTGTTATATACTTGTCATCGTCTGTTATGTATTCTTTCAATAAAACATTTGTAAAAGAAAATTGTATTAAAGGGACAGTTAACCCCAAATTAATACTTCAGTTTTTGGTAGATGCCCGGCTTAGGCAGAGGTTCCATATACAGTCCAGACCTAGAGTCTCAGAGGGCTGAACATGAACAGGGACATAAGGACAGATTTGTGGGTTAAAACAGGTACTTGTCTGCATGTCTGCACTATTGTTACCAGGTTTGCTTCACTTTAACGGATACTAAGACCAGGGACAGCAGAAGATATTAAGCCAGTAAGAAAATGTAGAATCATTCTACAAACAGGTTAACAGATACAGATCATTAGATCTGCTAAGAGACACCTACTAGCAATAGAAAGGTATCTCAATAAATAAATAATATTATGCTTTGAATATCAACACAAGAGTTAGTATCTCACAAAATGTCCTCTTTCAAATTCAGTTTAGGTTCTCCTTTTCACTAATGGCACCAGCTCCACAATTAATTAGCATTTACTAATACCCTTGTTGCTGTTTGCAGAGCACATCAAAGACCCGAAATGTTTATATTTTGCTAGCAAAATAAAATTAAAAAAATAAAGTTTCTTAAGGTCAGATGAGAGCGCACAATGCAGTGTTCTCAGAGGACGTGGCTTCCTTATACATTGCCAGAGAAAATTCTTGGAGTCCGTCAACATTCTTTTTTTGAAAAGGGATGTTAAGATGCTGTTAGATGCCAAAGCAGCCGCCTTGGACACACTAAAAGGAAATATCCACTGTTTACATAGAAGGTACCACAATTTTTAATTTCATCCAGATGCTTTTTTAGAAGCAGAAAAACTAGAAGTCAGGTAGATGCATTATGAAGATTCAGTCACTATAATCTGAAATTGTTACACGATTGTTAGAAAGAAAACATCATCTACATTGAGCAGTCACAGGATTTTTTTTTTCCCACACATTTTTCTCATTCTTTTCACACAAAGATGTACGCATGAAAATGTTTTCCGTCTGTCTGACAAAAATGATTCTGTGACCATTATAGCACCTGCTGATTCATCAAAGTCATGTTCGCGGAAAATGGAAATTTAAAACATAAAAAGTTTACTTTGTCCTGGCAAGAGGGTGGTGAAGAGAATTTTTTATATTTCAAGTAAAGGAATAAAGGGATTTAACAGCTGAGGGTCAGAGTAGATGGTGGGACAGCATGATGACTAAAGGTCCCTCCAGTCAGGAATGTTCCCCTGATCCTGCTATTTATAGTCAGATCAGGGAATGTTCATATGTTTTTGCAGGCACCTCCACCTCCCTAGCCAATATTTCCTAGCCAAGCCATTTTAGGTGAGAGGTAATTGATAATGAAGAATTCTCCAGGCCAATTGCTTCTTCTTTGAAGACCTGAATTGGTCCCTGCACCCACACCTCCTTCTCCGTATCCACAAACATGCAATTTTTTCCACTAAAAGACCTTCAATGGCTGGATCATACATGTAAAGTTGGTAGGTATCTATCATTGGAGGGCATCTTAACCACTTCAGCCCCGGAAGGATTTACCCCCTTCCTGACCAAGCCCTTTTTTTGCGATACGGCACTGTGTCGCTGTCACGCCCCCTGGTAGTGGTGAGTCTGATTAGCAGAGAAGGGCCTCCCTTGCGGCTCCCGCTCGCCGGTCCCCTGATGATGGGACAGTAGGTCCAGGAGTCAGGAGGGGCACAGGTGCCTGGCTGGAATGGTCAGACCGGTGCAAGAGCTTCCTGGATAAGCTCAGTGGATGAGGTATGTAGGTAGCTGCTGGTAAGCAGGTTCTGTAGACAGACTGGAACAACAGGTCAGCTGGATCTGTGAGCAGGCTGGAACAACAGGCAGACTTGGATCTGTATGCAGACTGGAACAACAGGTAAGCTGGATCGGTGTGCCGGCTGGAACAACAGGCAGACTTGGATCTGTATGCAGACTGGAACAACAGGTAAGCTGGATCTGTAGACAGACTGGAACAACAGGTAAGCTGGATCTGTGTGCAGGCTGGAACAACAGGCAGACTTGGATCTGTATGCAGACTGGAACAACAGGTAAGCTGGATCTGTGTGCAGGCTGGAACAACAGGCAGACTTGGATCTGTATGCAGACTGGAACAACAGGTAAGCTTGATCTGTGTGCAGGCTGGAACAACAGGCAGACTTGGATCTGTATGCAGACTGGAACAACAGGTAAGCTGGATCTGTGTGCAGGCTGGAACAACAGGCAGACTTGGATCTGTATGCAGACTGGACAACAGGTAAGCTGGATCTGTGTGCAGGCTGGTACAACAGGTAAGCTGGCTCTGGGATGGTCAGACGGGCCGGGTCAGATATCAGGCTGGCAGCACGGTACAGGTGGAGAAGACAAGAGGATGGTCACAGACAAGCCAAGGTCGATACACAGGGACAGAGCGGATGGTCAGGGATAGCCGGGTCAGATACAGGTAAACAGACTTCAGATCAGGTTTCAAACACAGAACGTTGTAGAGCAGACAGCGGGGACCGTCAGTAACAGAAGGGTTTAAATAGCCTCATTGGCGCCAATGGAGGCGCGCACCCGTCCGCGCACGCTCGCCCCCGTCTGCGGGCGCGCGCGTGCATGCGCAATGGCAGCCGAGAACGGGAACCAGGGATGCTGAGGCGCCGATTACTGGCAGGATCATCAGGTCGCCGGCCACGGATGGAGCCTTCATGACATTGCCCCCCCCTAAGGGGCAGCCTCCGGATGCCCCTCGGGGCAAATTTCTCAGGATGGGCTCTCTTAAAAGACTGGACTAGACTCTTAGCGTGGATGTTCTCCTCGGGCTCCCAGGAGTTTTCCTCTGGGCCGTACCCCTTCCACTTGATTAGGAACTGGTTTTGGTTCTGCCTTCTTCTGACATTAAGGATGGCTTCCACCTCGAACTCCTCTTCCCCGTCCACCATGACTGGATCAGGAGGGATGGCCCTCCGGTTGGGGAAAGGGTTACTAACCGAGGGTTTCAGCAAGGACACATGGAACACCGGGTGAATCTTCAGAGAATCCGGAAGTTCCAATTCATAAGCCACCTCGTTGATCTTGAAGGGGCCCAAGAACTTGGGGCCCAGTTTCCGTGAAGGGCAAGCCAATTTTAGGTTGGAGGTGGATAGCCATACGGTTTCGCCCGGAACAAGCACCAGTTCCCCCCGTCTCTTCTTGTCAAATACAGTTTTGTTGTACTCCTGGGTCCTGGTCATGGTTTCTTGGAGAAGTTGGTTGTTGGTGGAAAAGAACTGGATTCGTTCTTGGACTGCTGGCACAGTGCAGTCAGGAAGCGAGTTAGGCAGGAATGCCGGGTGGTACCCATAGTTGGCGAAAAAGGGGGTCTGTTTGGTGGCGGAGTGGGTGGCGTTGTTATACGCGAACTCGGCCAGGGGCAGAAGGGAGATCCAGTCATCTTGGGCAAAGGAGGAGAAGCAGCGCAGGTACTGCTCTAGGGTCTGATTGGTCCGCTCCGTCTGCCCATTAGACTGGGGATGGTAGGCAGAGGAGAGAGAGAGTTCGATATCCAAGGACTGGCACAGGGACCTCCAGAATCGAGAGGTGAATTGTACCCCTCGGTCCGAGACGATGTTAGCCGGGACCCCATGAAGGCGGACAATTTCTCTGATAAAGACCCGTGCCGTCTCTGGAGCTGAGGGGGTGCCCTTCATAGGGATGAAGTGAGCCATCTTGGATAGGCGATCGACAATCACAAAGATCGTCGTGTGGCCTTCTGCTGGGGGTAACTCCACAATAAAATCTAAGGTGATCATCCTCCAGGGACGATCTGGGACAGACAGGGGTTTAAGGAGACCCCAGGCCCTGGTTTTGGGATTCTTGTTCCGGGTGCAGGTAGGGCAGGTGTCCACGAATTTTTTACAGTCGGCCTGTAGTTGAGGCCACCAGAAGGTACGCTGTACCAAATCGGTGGTCTTACCGACACCGAAGTGACCAGCCAAAGCGTGGTCATGGCACAGCTCCATAGTTGTTACCCGGAGTTGTTCTGGGGTGTAGATCCTGTCCCCGTACCAGAATAGGCCATCCTTCTCCTGTAGCTGGGTTTCAGAAGTGGGCCTTTGCCCTGCTGAGGCACGTTTGAATTTGGACAGTAAGTCCTCTTGAAGAAGGAGGAAGTTCCCAGGGGCCAGAATAGTGTCAGGGGGGTCTTCTTCCTGGTGCTTGTGGTACATCCTGGACAGGGCGTCTGGTTTGACATTCTTGGATCCGGGCCGATATGTCACATGAAAGGTAAAACGAGAAAAGAAAAGTGCCCATCTGGCTTGTCTGGGTTTCAATCTTTTAGCTGACTTTAAGTATTCCAGATTCTTGTGGTCGGTGAATATTAAAATGGGGTGAGAGGCCCCCTCCAGGAGGTATCGCCATTCTTCCAGGGCAGCCTTGATCGCCAGTAGTTCCCGGTCGCCCACATCATAGTTCCTCTCGGCCGAGGACAGCTTGCGGGAGAAGAAGGCGACCGGGTGCAGAAGGGACTTGTCCCCCTGCCTCTGGGATAGGATAGCACCCACCGCGATCTCGGAGGCATCAACCTCCAGGGTAAAGGGTAGAGAAGAGTCCGGGTGCCTGAGGATGGGTGCCGAGGTAAACAGAGTCTTAAGGGCATCAAAGGCCTCCTGGGCCTCGGAAGACCACCGGAACCGGGTCCCTTGCTTGGTCAGTTGGGTGATGGGTGCCACAATGGCGGAAAACCCCCTGATAAACTTACGGTAAAAATTGGCAAAGCCAATAAACCGTTGGATGCCCTTTTTGTCTGCCGGAGTGGGCCATTTCAAGATGGCGGAGATCTTCTGGGGGTCCATCTTGATGCCTGTGCTTGAAATGATTAGCCCAAGGAAGGGAATACTCTCCTGTTCAAACTGGCATTTCTCTGCCTTGGCATACAGACCGTGGATACGGAGCCATCCCAGGACCTCCTTGACGTGTCTGCGGTGGGTCTCTAAAGAGGGGGAGAAGATCAGGATATCGTCCAGATATACCACGGCAAACAAGTCCAGGAAGTCCCGAAGTACATCGTTAATGAAGTATTGAAAAGTTGCGGGGGCATTGCACAGGCCGAAGGGCATCACGAGGTACTCGTAATGCCCATAACGTGTCCGAAAGGCCGTCTTCCACTCATCCCCATCTTTAATCCGAACCAGATTATAGGCCCCCCGAAGGTCAAGCTTCGTGAAGATGGTGGCCGTGCCAAGCCTCTGGAAAAGTTTAGGGACCAATGGGAGAGGATAACGGTTCTTAACCGTTATGTTGTTCAACTCTCTATAGTCCACACAGGGCCGAAGGGTGTGGTCTTTTTTCTCCACGAAAAATATGCCCGCACCCGCAGGAGAGGTAGATGGGCGGATGAAGCCTTTTCGGAGGTTTTCCTCAATGTATTCCTTCAACTTGCCTTGCTCCACTTCTGTCAGGGGGAAGACCCTTCCAAAGGGGATCTCCGCTCCAGGGAAAAGTTTGATCGGGCAGTCATAAGCCCTATGAGGTGGGAGCACCTCTGCTGCCTGTTTACTGAAGACATCTAGATAGTCGTGGTAGGCCTGGGGAATAGCCCGACGGAGGTCCACTTCAGAGTCCACACTTAACAGAGTAGCCAGCTGGGAGGAATTAGAAGGTCTGCAAGACATCTGACAATACAGAGAGGAGAAGGAGACCATCCCAGTGGCCCAGTCGATAACTGGGTTGTGGGCCTTCAGCCACGGCATGCCCAGGATTATAGGGGATAATGGAGAGGAGATAATGTCCATACAAAGAAGTTCCTGGTGGTTGTCCGAGATGGTCATGGGCAGTGGGGTGGTCTCCTGCGTAACCGGGCCTGAACGGATGGAGGAGCCATCCGCCAAGTAAACTGACAGTCCCTGGGCTTTGGACTGGAGGGGAATCCGGTGTTGGGCAGCAAAAGAAGAGTCCATGAAACAGCTGCATGCCCCGGAGTCAATAATGGCGGGTACCTGGAGGATTCTTCCCGGAAGCTGCAACGAGACAGAGAGGGCAAGGTGAGAGGAGACCTGGATTGAGGAGTCCATAGAGCTAGCAGGCATGAGAGGGCACTTACGAGCCTTGGCCGGACAGTTCCTTACGTAGTGCCCGGGCTCACCGCAGTAGAGGCACAAGTTGTTGACCCGACGACGTTGACGTTCCTCAGAAGTTAGAGAGGGCCTCAAGAGCCCCAACTGCATGGGCTCTGAGGAATCAGGGAGGGGTGCAGACCGATGGGCCGAGCCAGTCTGCAGGTGACTTGGGGCCTTGGGGAGCATCCAGGTAGGACGGGAGAAACCGGATGCACGCTCCATCCTGCGTTCCCTTAGTCGTCGGTCAATCTGAATGACCAGGTTGATCAGAGTGTCCAGGGTCTGGGGTACCCCAACTCTTGCCAGCTCATCCTTTAGTGCCTCAGAAAGTCCTAGGCGGAACTGGTGACGCAGAGCCGCGTCGTTCCACTGGGTATCCGCACCCCAGCGCCTAAAGTCCGCGACATAGTCTTCCACGGGCCTTCGCCCCTGCTGGAGGGCGCGCAGAGTGGTCTCTGCGGTGGCAGAGAGTTGGGGGTCTTCATAAAGTTGAGCCATGGTGTCAAAGAATGAATTAAGACCGGCCAATGCGGGGTCCTTCTGCTCTAGGAGGCGGTGGGCCCAGGTCCGCGGGTCTCCGGAGAGTAAGGAGATCACGAAGCCCACCTTGGTGGCTTCCAGGGAAAAAGTACGTGGCTGTAGTGCAAAGAACAGTTCACAGGAGTTACGGAAGTCCCGAAAGAGGTTGCGGGCACCCGAGAATCTCTCAGGGATTGGTACCTGGGGCTCTGGAGGAAGCATTATCACCGACGGTCCTGGACTTCCCCCGGATGGGGCTGTTGGTGGTAGGGCCAGCACCCGTTCTTCCAACCGGGTGTATCCCTGCTGGAGATTCTTTACCGCCTCGGTCAGTCCCGCCAGGTGTTGGCACAGTCCTTCCATAGGAGAGGCCCCCTGCTCAGACTCAGACATGGCTGTCTGCTACTGTCACGCCCCCTGGTAGTGGTGAGTCTGATTAGCAGAGAAGGGCCTCCCTTGCGGCTCCCGCTCGCCGGTCCCCTGATGATGGGACAGTAGGACCAGGAGTCAGGAGGGGCACAGGTGCCTGGCAGGAATGGTCAGACCGGTGCAAGAGCTTCCTGGATAAGCTCAGCGGATGAGGTATGTAGGTAGCTGCTGGTAAGCAGGTTCTGTAGACAGACTGGAACAACAGGTAAGCTGGATCTGTGTGCAGGCTGGAACAACAGGCAGACTTGGATCTGTATGCAGACTGGAACAACAGGTAAGCTGGATCTGTGTGCAGGCTGGAACAACAGGCAGACTTGGATCTGTATGCAGACTGGAACAACAGGTAAGCTGGATCTGTGTGCAGGCTGGAACAACAGGCAGACTTGGATCTGTATTCAGACTGGAACAACAGGTAAGCTGGATCTGTGTGCAGGCTGGAACAACAGGCAGACTTGGATCTGTATGCAGACTGGAACAACAGGTAAGCTGGATCTGTGTGCAGGCTGGAACAACAGGCAGACTTGGATCTGTATGCAGACTGGAACAACAGGTAAGCTGGATCTGTGTGCAGGCTGGAACAACAGGCAGACTTGGATCTGTATGCAGACTGGAACAACAGGTAAGCTGGATCTGTGTGCAGGCTGGAACAACAGGCAGACTTGGATCTGTATGCAGACTGGAACAACAGGTAAGCTGGATCTGTGTGCAGGCTGGAACAACAGGCAGACTTGGATCTGTATGCAGACTGGTACAACAGGTAAGCTGGCTCTGGGATGGTCAGACGGGCCGGGTCAGATATCAGGCTGGCAGCACGGTACAGGTGGAGAAGACAAGAGGATGGTCACAGACAAGCCAAGGTCGATACACAGGGACAGAGCGGATGGTCAGGGATAGCCGGGTCAGATACAGGTAAACAGACTTCAGATCAGGTTTCAAACACAGAACGTTGTAGAGCAGACAGCGGGGACCGTCAGTAACAGAAGGGTTTAAATAGCCTCATTGGCGCCAATGGAGGCGCGCACCCGTCCGCGCACGCTCGCCCCCGTCTGCGGGCGCGCGCGCGTGCACGCGCGCGCTCGCGCATGCGCAATGGCAGCCGAGAACGGGAACCAGGGATGCTGAGGCGCCGATTACTGGCAGGATCATCAGGTCGCCGGCCACGGATGGAGCCTTCATGACAGGCCTGTGTCTCCTGACTTGCTTCTTTTTAAAAGCTACAGCCTATGCCAGAATTTGCAGCATTCAACACTTCAAAGGTGTTGTCTTGAAGTTAGGACTGCAGGTAATACAGGGTGCTGTGAAGTGGCCTTGCAGCTTACGCATGCATTTGCAAATGTGTGCTAACAAACTCCTGTTTTTAACGCAAAGTGTTGGATAGGTTAATTCGGTTGGTAAGCAGACTGGTTGGTAAGTTGAGCTGGGAATTTTCTCTGGTTTAGTCTTGCATGCATTGCCCTTTCATGTGTTCGTTGCTGTGAAGGCCAGTTATAGATGGAGGCAGGGGCCATTAGTTTGGTTACTGTTGTTTTTGGAGTTTTTTTGTATTTGATTTCCACTAGGACAATATCTGCATGAAGATTTTTTTGTTTTTTCCTTTTCTTGCATGTGCTCCGGATTCCTACCACAAAGCAAAGACAGATATATTAACTGGGGTATTAAAGCGTAGGATCTCAACTCCCTTGGACATCATCCTGCTT
>CM053027.1:85281867-85317846 GCA_028564925.1 Lithobates sylvaticus
GACAGGCACCAAATATTGTATATAGTAATGGGTTTTTCTCTTGCTACTCTATACAAGCTTCCTTCCCTTGTAATCTAAGGAGTTGGGATAGCTAAAAAAGAAGATACGTTATGGGGGTTCACCCATGATTAATACCAGGCCCTAAATTTTGGAATACATTTTAAGTAAATAAAATGTGGTCCCCAAATAAAAACACACCAGACCCTTATCCAAGCATGCAGCCTGACTGGCCAGGAAGCCTGTGCCCCGCATACCATACCAGGTCACATGCCCTCAACATAGGAGGACCCCCATGTTAAGCATCTGGTCCTCATGTTAATGAAAAAAGGGCAGTCTTCACTGCTACCTTGACCCTGTTGATCTGGTGGTCTGTGGGGGGGGGGGGGGGGGTTAATTGGAATTTTGAAGGCCTCTTAACAACACTGCCCCCCATGGGATGGGAAAAACTGTAAAGTGTAAATAAACACACATACACAGTTTTGACAAGACTTAAAAATAAGTTCCACAATGTGCTTCCATTATCAATCACATTTTCCGGTAATGCAGATCTATGTTGACCACTATCCCCAACTCCAACTGACCCGCCAAAGAGAAAAGACAGTGAAAACCAACACAGGGTTGTCCTGTTGCTTTCCTCAGCTGAATGACAACTCTGGTCCCCAACACTTAGACATAAACTTAGAGGCAGGGTTTCCTGGGTGACATCATTGACCATATATTTAGATGACCATTTAACCACTTCAGCCCGGGACCAATTGGCAGCCAAAGGACCAGGCCCCTTTTTGCGATTCGGCACTGTGTCGCTTTAACTGACAATTGCGCGGTCGTGCGACGTGGCTCCCAAACAAAATTGGCGTCCTTTTTTTCCCACAAATAGAGCTTTCTTTAGGTGGTATTTGATCACCCCTGCGGTTTTTATTTTTCGCTTTAAGCAAAAATAGAGCGACAATTTTGAAAAAAATGCAATATTTTTTACTTTTTGCTATAATAAATATCCCCAAAAAATATATAAAAAAACATTTTTTTTCCTCAGTTTCGGCCGATATGTATTCTTCTACATATTTTTGGTAAAAAAAAATCACAATTAGCGATTATTGATTGGTTTGCGCAAAAGTTATAGCGTTTACAAAATAGGGGATAGTTTTATAGCATTTTTTACTAGTAATGGCGGCGATCAGCGATTTTTTATTGTGACTGCGACATTATGGCGGACACATCGGACATTTTTGACACATTTTTGGGACATTTTTTGGGACATTTGTCATTTATACAGAAATCAGTGCTATTTAAATAGCACTGATTCCTATGTAAATGACAGTTGTAGTGAAGGGGTTAACCACTAGGGGGCGGGGAGGAGTCAGTGTGACGTGTGTGTTTTTTTACAGTAGGGGGGCGTGGCTGTACGTCTGACGTCATTGATCGGCGTTCCCGATGACAGGGAACCGCCGATCACTGACAGTCAGTGTAGGAAGCGCGGGGTTCTTCAGCTCCGTAACCCGATCGCGGGACACCAGCAGGGATCTCTGAAATGCAAGGAAACACACAGATGTGAATGGAGCCTCATTGCTCTTGTGTTATCGCACCAATTTCACTTTCAGGCCCATTCACATCTAGCATAGTGGGAGTGCACATTTTATGTCTCATTTTTCCTGTGACATGCATAGGGAAGCCTGTTGATTTCAATTGGCTGCACTACATGTGGTAATGGGACATTTTGGTGTTTTGTGGGTTGCGCGTTTCTTACTGTGCGTTTTGCAGCATTTGCCCCTCGTTTTGTTCACATGGCTAAATGTGTGTTTGCTTCTGTGTTTGGTGTGCGTTAACAATAAATGGCACTGAAAGCGCAACTAGTAATTTTAGGGGTATAAACATAGCCATACAACATACAATCTGATTGTCCCCTTTAGCTTTACCAAATTTATATAATGGGAGGAAACACCTATCTATCCAATCACTCTGTATTCAATCAGGCAGGCCCTTATACTACATAGTTGATGGTAGATCTAAAGGAGATTGTACAATTAAATTGTATAGTGTATGGTGAACCTTACAGAACCCAGGAGATCCTTCTCCTGTTTTCAATACTACAGCTCTATCCACATAGGCTGTTATCTTATCTCTCATCTCCTGCACACTTCAAAATGCCAAATGAAAGAACTACGCAAGATTAAACCACTTGCCAGCCGTCTCACACCGATATACGTCGGCAGAATGGCAGGGACAGGCATATTAACGTACCTGTACGTTGCCCTTTAAGGCGTGGCATTGTGAGTGCGCGTGCCCGCCACGAGCTCCGTGAGTGTGATCGCGGGTCCCGCAGGCTCGATGTCCGCAGGGATACCCGCGACCCTCTCATGGAGAGGGAGAACGGGGAAATGCTGATGTAAACAAGCATTTCCCCATTATTTCTAGTGACAGGACACTGATCACAGCTCCCTGTGATCGGGAGCAGTGATCAGTGTCGTGACACACGTAGCCCACCCCCCTACAGTTAGAACACATTCCTAGGTATGTTGGTTCATTCCTCTTCAATGGCTGTGCAAAGTTGCTGGATATTGGCAGGAACTGGAACACGCTGTCGTATACACCAATCCAGAGCTTCCCAAACATGCTCAATGGGTGACATGTTCGGTGAGTATGCTGGCCATGCAAGAACTGGGATGTTTTCAGCTTCCAGGAATTGTGAACAGATCCTTGCAACATGGGGCCATGCAATATCATGCTGCAACATGAGGTGATGGTCGAGGATGAATGGCACACCAATGTGCCTCAGGATCTCGTCACGGTATCTCTGTGCATTCAAAATGCCATCTATAAAATTCATCTGTGTTTGTTGCCCATAGCGTACGCCTGTCCATACCATAACCCCACCGCCACCATGGGCCACTCGATCCACAACGTTCACATTAGCAAAACGCTCACCCACACAACGCCATACACGCTGTCTGCCATCTGCCCTGTACAGTGAAAACCGGGATTCATCCGTGAAGAGAACACCTCTCAAGTGCCAGACTCCATCGAATGTGACCATTTGCCCACTGAAGTCAGTTACGTCGACAAGCTGCAGTCAGGTCGAGACCCTAATGAGGAGGATGAGCATGCAGTTGAGCTTCCCTGAGACGGTTTCTGACAGTTTGTGCGGAAATCCTTTGGTTGTGCAAACAGATTGTTGCAGCAGCTGGTGGCTGGACTCAGACGTTCTTGAATGTGAAGATGCTGGATGTGAAGGTCCAGGGCTGGTGTGGTTAAACATGGTCTGCTGTTGTGAGGTTGGTTGGATGTACTGCCAAACACCTTTGGAGACAGCTTATGGTAGACTAATGAACATTCAATTCTAGGGCAACAGCTCTGGTAGACATTCCTGCAGTCAGCATGCCAATTGCATGCTCCCTCAAAACTTGCAACATCTATGGCATTGTGCTGTGTGATAAAACTGCACATTTAGAGTGGCCTTTTATTGTGGCCAGCCTAAGGCACACCTGTGCAATAATCATGTTGTCTAATCAGCATCTTGATATGCCACACCTGTGAGGTGGATTGATTATCTCAGCAAAGGAGAAGTGCTCACTAACACAGATTTGTGAACAATATTTGAGAGAAATAGGCCTTTTATGTACATAGAAAAAGTCATAGATCTTTGAGTTCAGCTCATGATAAATAGAGGCAAACACAAAAGTGTTGCATTTATATTTTTGCTCAGTGTATGTCCAATTATTCTTATTCCTAAGAAGACCATATATCTGACCTTCAGCTTTCATGACATGTTACACCCGCACCCAGGGTGTAACATGTAACATGTTTCTAACAAGATCAGCCTCCCCACCCCCGTTATGACAGTGGGACAGGGATCTTCTCCCCACACCCACTGTCACAATTAAAAAACAAAATGTGGCTGTGCAGGGCTCCACCCCCCGATCATGTCATTCATTTACAGAGTTCCGTAATTGGTGTTGCCCACACATGATCGGCAGTGTTGGTCATCTTACTTTAAAAAGTAATTAGTTAAGTTACAAATTACTTCTCCCAAAAAGTAATTGCGTTAGTAACTCAGTTACTACATTGGAAAAGTAATTAGTTACGCAGCAAAGTAACTGACTTTTTTTTGTATATTCTATACATGTAACTAAGGGGCGGGTCTAGTATTACTGTAACCAAGGGGCGCATTTATTATTATTGTTATATATCGTGTAACCAAGGGGCTGCTCTATTATTACTCTAACCAAGGGGCAGATCTGTTATAGCGTGTAAGCAAGTGGCGGGTCTATTATTATTATATTGTGTAAGGGGCGGATGGCTACAGAAGAGGGCGAATATTAAATTAATGGGCAGAGCTCGATATATAACAATAATAATAAATGCGCTCCCTTGGTTACAGTAATACTAGACCCGCCCCTTACTTACACGATAGACGCCCCTTGCAGAGTAGCACGAGCATCAGGAGCGTGCGGCATCGCCTCGTACAATTACATGTTAACTGCACCTGCGCGGTGTAGAGTTCACTCAGAGCTGTTTAGGTTTGGAAATTTTCGGAAGCTCCCTAGTCCTTCGTACTGCGCAAGCCCTGCGCCTGCCTAGTACAGGGGGTCCTTATCCGGCGGGGGAACTTTTTTGGCAGGACACCGGAATTACACTACTGCCATCTAGTGGCGGTAGATCTAATTGGGGTAACTAAGCCAAAGTAATGGGAACTGAGTTACCATGAGGGGAAAAGTAATCAGTTAGATTACTAGTTACCCTCTAAAGTAACTGCGTTAGGTAACTCAGTTTATTTTAACTCAGTTACTTACATCACTGATGATCGGACAAAGTTGTCGGAAAATCCGATCATTCCGAACGAAGAGACGTACAACACGTACGACGGGACTACGTAGAGGCCAGTAGCCAATAGCTTTTGTCTCCAAATTTCTCATGCGTGGCACTTTGTCCGTCGGACTAGGCTACACACGATCGTAATTGACGCGATCGGACCATGTTGTCGGAAAATTTGAACAGTTTTTATTAAAGTTTTTTTGGACAAACACAATACAAACAATACAAACAACAAACAAAAAAACTGCTTCATACAGTATGATATATGTACATGCAGGACAATATGACTTTCAATTCGCCGACACAGGGAGGAAACATAGCACTATCATCATATTATTAAGGTGTCGCTGGACTACATTTCCAGCCTATGTTGTTATAAGGTGTAGTTATTACCTAGGTGGGGGGGTGTCTCCACAGGAGTCTTTTACTCATGGAATTGCTGGGTTTTATGTTCCCTCGTGGGTTTTTTTCCAACCCTTCATTCTTCACCAGGGGGGTGTGAGAGGGATGTGGGAGGGGGGGGGGGGGGGTACAAGTTCCACCTCCGGACCGCCCGGGCCAAGATAACCTTGGGGCAATTCTAATAGGAGTTGGTCGGTGCTCCTGACCGTCGTGTGGGTTCAATAAGATATGGACCACCGCATGGGATCCTCCCCTTCCTCAGGGGCCTATCCACACGCGTTGATCCAGCTCGACCAGATCTTGTCGTACTTCTGCGGGCAGTTCCTACTCTCGTATGTGATGCGGTATAGTGGTAGGACATTATTCACTGACTTCTGCCAGGATGATCGGGTTGGGGGTTCTTTCAGTTTCCATTTAAGGAGTATTTCCCTTCTGGCGTAGAATAGCAGGAAGGTGAGGCACAGCTTCAGGTAGCGATCCCCCTCCACATCCTCCAGGTGGCTAAGGAGGATGGTTAGGGGGTCCGGTGCGATCCGCACTCCGCTAACTAATTCCAGGGTGTCAATCACTGAGTTCCAGAAAGTTTGTAGTCTCGGACAGGACCAAACCATGTGGAAGAAGGTCCCCTCCTCCTGGCCACATCTAGTGCAATTAGGGCTCAGAGTATGGTAGATCCCTGCCAGTCTTTTTGGTGTATAGTAGGCCCTATGTATGAATTTTAACTGTATGAATCTGTCTCTAGCTGCTATCATGGATGGAATAAATGATGTCAAGCATTCTTCCCATTCCTCCTGTCCAAGGGTCGGGATGTCATTCTGCCACTTAACCATGACCCGGTCGCTTTTCACGTCATGAGCCACCGTGAGGTACAAGTACAAGGATGAGAGGGGTTTGTCTAGTCTTCCCGAGATTAATAGTCTCTCAATCGAGTCTGGCTCTAGCCTAGTTCGGGTGGGGAACTGAGCTCCAAGGGCATGTTGGAGCTGGTAGTATCTAAATTGGAAGCTTCTAGGTAGATTATGCGCTAGCTGGAGTTCTCTAAAGGGGGTTATAACCCCTTGTGGCATGACTTGTTTCAGAGTGGTAATACCTCGTGTGGCCCAGCCTGCCGGGTCCGGGACTGTTGCCAGGTGAGGTAGTGCCGGGTTAGCCCAAAGCGGGGTGTGGGGTGAGACACAGTCTGGCTTTAGGAGGGCAGCCCTAGACGCCCTCCAAACCTGGAGTGTGGTTTTCATCGGACCCGTCACTGTGGGAGCGGCCTTTGCCCCTCTATATGGGAGGTTGGATAACGCTGCATAGGAACCGAGGAGTGCTGCTTCAAGGTTAACTGATGGATTTTGGCGTGGTTGCGAGAACCACCACCTCACTGTAACTAGAACTGCTGCCCAGTAGTATATCAAAAAATTGGGGAATGCCAGACCACCGCCAGCCAGTGGGAGGTAGAGGGTAGTCTTTGCCACCCTTGGAGGTTTCCCAGCCCAAACAAATGAGATTAAAAGACCGTCGAGTTTGCGAAAGAATGATTTGGGGATAGGGACTGGGGTCTGTCTGAAGTAATAAAGGAACTTTGGAAGGTATATCATTTTTATTAAGTTCCCTCTACCCACCGGGGACAGAGGGAGGCTCTTCCAGGCATGGCATTTCTGCTCCAGCTGGTTCAGTAGTGGATAAATGTTCCTGTCTAGATATCCTGACAGGTCTCTCCCCACCCTCACCCCCAGGTAGGTAAATTCCTCCACCCAGTGCAAGGGCGTGTTCGTGTCTACCAGAGGGATTGGCCGATTCAGGGGAAAGAGGACTGATTTGCCCCAGTTGATTCGAATGCCCGAAAATCTACCAAATTTGTCAAAGGCAGTCAGAGCTGCCTGCAAGGACCCCTCTGAATCCGCCAGGTAGAGAAGGGAGTCGTCGGCGTAGAGGGAAATCTTTTCCTCAACCACTCCGACCCTCACTCCTCTGATTGCCTCGTCCGCCCTAAAGAGTGTAGCCAGGGGTTCCAATGCCAGGGCAAATAGCGCTGGGGAGAGCGGGCATCCCTGCCTTGTACCCCTCCCCAGCTCAAATGCCTCCGATAGGGTCCCATTAGTGCGTATACGTGCCCTGGGCTGCGCATATAACATCCGTAGCCATGTAAGGAATTTAGGCCCGAATCCGAATCTCGCAAGGACTGACCATAGGTAGCCCCACTCGACCGAGTCGAAGGCCTTCTCTGCGTCGAGTGAGGCCACCACCCCAGGCTCTCCCGTCGAGGCCATCGCAATGTGTGTGTGCAGTCTCCTAATGTTGATGTCCGTCCCCCTGCCTGGCATAAATCCTGTCTGATCAGGGTGAATCAGTGCTGTTATAACTACATTCAGTCTGTTAGCCAGAACTTTTGAGAGGATCTTCGTATCAACATTAAGGAGAGATATGGGGCGGTAGGAGGAGCAAAGATTGGGATCCTTCCCCGGCTTGTGAATCACTACGATTATCGCCTCATTCATTGAGTCCGGGAGTGTTCCGTCCTCCATGGATGCGGTCAAGAGGGCGTGAAATCTAGGGGCTAGTAGCTCTAAATATTCCTTGTAGAATTCCACCGGGAAGCCGTCCGGTCCCGGCGTTTTACCTGTCTGCATCATTTTGAGGGCCTTCTGAATTTCCTCAATTGTTATTGGGGCATCCAACATTTTAGAATATGTGGGGGTGAGGGATGGAATAGGAATGTCCTCCAAGTAGTTAGCCAGCTCCATTGAATCGTAAGTGACTTGGGATCTATACAGTGTTTGGTAGTAGGAGGCAAACTCGCGGTTAATTTCTTCTGGGGTAGTAAGAATCGAACCGTCAGGGGACTGAATCTGTCCTATAGTCATGCCCACCGTCTGTTCCCTAGACAACCATGCCAGGAGGTGGCCAGTTTTTTCCCCTTGTTCGAATATTCTCTGAGTCTGGTGAAGGAGTCTTTTCTGTGTCAGGGTCGTCCTGAGGAGGAGGACCTCCCTCAACAGGGACTGCAGTCGTTTGTAAATCTGTGGGTCTTGTGACCTAACATACAGTGCCTCTTGCCTACTACTCTCGGCCTCCAAGTCCGTCAGTTCCTTTCTACGTTCTCTCCTGACCTCAGCTATAATGCTCTGGAAGCGTCCTCTAGAGAACGCCTTAAACGCGTCCCAGACAGAGGAAACTGCAGCCGAGCCGGAGTTGGTTATCCAGTATGTCTCTAAGTCAGCTCGATACCTAGTTCCCACAGCTTCGTCCGTAACCCAGAACCTAGATAGTCGCCAGAGCCTGTCAGACGGGGCAATGGAGAGGTCTAGCTCCACCATGAGCGGGGCATGATCCGACACCCCTCTAGGGAGAATCAAAACATCCCGCACCCTCGGAAGGGCAGATTCACCCGCATAGATTAAGTCAATACGGGAGAATGTCCTATGGGAGGCCGAGTGACAGGTGTACGCTCTGGCTTGTGGGTTCTTCCACCGCCATAGATCAGTCAAGTTATATGTAGCTGCCCAGTCCGACAAGCCCCGGCGAGTAGTGCCCGTCGTCAGAAGCCTATCAAGTCCCGCGTCTGGTACCAGGTTGAAGTCTCCCATAATCAGCACGTTCTCGGTTGAGAATTCTGCTATCTTTGCCGTTACCTGGTTTAGAATCTGTAGGGAGGCCGGAGGTGGAAGGTAAAGTCCTACCAATATCCATGGTATGTTGTGTATTAGTGCATGGATCACTACATACCTGCCCCCCGGGTCCAGAGCTAGATCAAGGAGCTTGAAGGGAAGCGACTTTAAAACCAAGACGCTAACCCCTCTGGAGAAGGTAGAGTAGGTTGAGTGGTAGTGATAACCAACCCACGGTTTTTTAAGGCTGAATGTTTTTTTACCTACTAGGTGGGTCTCCTGGAACACGCAAATATGAGGGTGATAAGATTTTACAAACTGGAAGACCAGTGAGCGTTTGATAGGGGAGTTTAATCCCCTCGTGTTCCAGGAGAGAACCTTAAGGGAGGACATTAATGGCACTGAGAAGTATGAGAGGATAAACAATATTAGTCAGTCCTCCACTGATCGAGCTTCCGGACCCGGAAGAGCATCCTGTGGACATAGCATTATACACATTAGAATAGAAGGTAATCCCTAGCCACATTGTCATATACACGTTTTGTAGAAGCATAAACTGGGGGCTTGCAACGGCAGCCCAACATAACCATAAACTCCCTCCCCCCACCCTGCCCATCCGCCAAGTCGGTCGGAGGGCCTCCCTCCCCAAAAGAAAACTGGGCTCGAGGCCTAGCATGAGGGCAATGTAAAAGAGGCGCTTAACCTCCCGCTGCAATCCTTGTGGAAGGACATCTAAACAGAACTTACAGTCCTTCTAGTGTCCGAGAGAGGATTCTGGGTGTGGATCTCCCGGGTCCCCGGGGGCACAGTACTTGTAGAAAGAAGGGGGGGGATAAAAAAATAAAAAGAAAATTAAAAATAGAAAAAAGAAATTTAAAAATAGGGGGAAAAAGGAGGGGGGTGACAGGGCAGGAGGAAAACAAAGTCAGCCGGGATAAGTGACGAGTGCCAAACCCCAGTTCAGGAGGGATATGGTGTTCATCCTGTTCCACCCCATTCCTCAAGGGATTTTTGAAGCCGCTGCGACTGCCCACCATGGCCTGTACCGAGCGTGAAGTTGTCTTTACTGTTGCTGGGGGGGGAAAACTTGTGCCTTTCAGTGTCTTGTGTTCAAGAGGATACTGGTTCAGAAAGGGGGAGATGGTCCCAGTTTAGGATGGTGGGGAGGGGGTCTACATAAGTCTCCCATGCAATCTCTTCAGATGCGATGGTCAAACAGTCATCAGTTCTCTGCAGAACATTTGGTGAGGCAGAATGGGGAGATACAGGTTTCTGTAACAAGACACAGCCTCCGCTGTCCTCCATACATCCCCAAAATCTCTTTCCACAATGTATATAGGTGTATGGGGGGGCCTTCCATCACACAGGCATCAGCCCTACTCAGTCACAGGCACATAGGGAAAAAAGTCCAGCATGAGTCTAGGCAGTCACAGCAGCATTTCAGCACATGTAATCAGCATACCTGAGGCAGATCAGCGTTGGAGCGATTCGGCCCACGCCGCAGCTTCTCTGGGTGATGTGAAGAATTGTACTCTTTCCCCGTCTTGCACCCGCAGTCTTGCCGGAAAAAGCATACTGTACTTTATCCCCTTCTGTCTCAGGAGGCCTCTGACATGGTCGAATGACTTGCGTTGGCGTTGAGTTTCTACCGAGTAGTCCGGGAAAATTAGGATCTTGGCGTTCTCAAATTTTAGTTCTCCCTGCAGCCGTGCTGCTCTGAGCACCGTGTCCCGGTCCCGGTAGTGGAGGAACTTAAAAATAAAAGTCCGCGGCGGCGCTCCCTGGGGGCCTCGAGACGCAGGCATGCGGTGGGCCCTCTCAATGGAGAAGTGCTGTGAGAACTGTGCTCGGGGAAGGAGGGTAGGCAGCAGAGCCTCCATGAAGGCCACAGGATCCGCTCCCTCAGCACCCTCGGGGAGGCCGAGGACCCGCAAGTTGTTCCTCCTGTTGCGGTTTTCGGCGTCCTCCGCTCTCGCTTCAAGATGCTTTACCTTGAGGTAGAGGGCCTGGATGTCTGTGTGATGTCCCCGCAGGGTGTCCTCCGCGTCGGATACCCGCCTCTCTGCCTCCGATATCCGGTCCCGGAACTTGTCCATGTCCCTCCGGATGATAGCCGTCTCCGCCTGTACATGGTCGATTTTTGCCGTGAGGGCCGCCTGGCAGGTGGTTATAGCCAGCATCAGTGCCTCAAAGGCCGGCGATCCTGCTTGTATCCCTCCGTCCGGAGGGGGGTCCGTCTGGGACTCCATGTGCTGTGCCACGTGCGTAGCAGGCCCCGACGCAGCCCGGGTCTTTAGCGGGGTTCCAGCGTACTTCTTCTGGCCAAATTTCTTCCCCCCGGGCATCGCCCAGTGCTCCTGCCGATATAGAAACCGGGGACAGGGGATTATGTGAGATCCTACACGAGGATATAGTGAGGATTAGCCGCCGGAGACGGGAGCTCTGTTAAGAAACGTCTGCTCCCAGCGCCATCTTGGACCCGGGTCCTGCCCCAGGGGACGTATCAATGCAAAAAGAAGTTTTAAAAATGGACGTTTTTTCTGGAGCAGTTTAATGATGCATAAAGTGAAAAAAAAAAGTTAAATATTCCTTTAAATATGGTACCTGGGGGTGTCTAAAGTATGCCTGTGAAGTGGGATGTGTTTTCCGTGTTTAGAACTGTCCCTGCAAAAAATGACATTCGTAAAGGAAAAAAAGAAGCCATTTAAAACTGCTTGCGGCTTTAATGTCATGTCTTGTCCTGGCAATATGGATGGAAATCTTTATCTTTGAGAAAAATGGCATGGATATTAAGGGGACCCCCGCACCAAAAATAAAACCCTATACCTACAACCCTATATACTCTGAACGGCAGTATACAGGCGGTGCAAACAAGACAGGGACTGTAGGTTTGTTCTTAAGTAGAATCTGTTTGTAATTTTGAACAGGTAAATTTGCCCCTGTAATATTTGTTTTGCTGTCTGTGCACCTGTTCAGAACATTTCACCTCACTTTCCGTCCCAATGACAAATGTTTTTGGAAAAGTGTGTTTTTTATTGAAACAAGAATTGGTGATAAAGCATCAGTAGAGAGGAGATACCTTTTCCCCAAATTAAATCTAACAGGATAGAATTTTCTAAGTCATTTCTAAGTTGGATGTTTGAAAGTAGGGGCCTGCCGTATAGACTCAGCAGAAATTTGCCCCATTAGATGTTGGTGTTGCCACAACACTGTAAGCCCTCACAGCTACTCTTGGTGGGCGCTGGAACGCCCTGCTGTGAACTATTATATCAGGAATTGTAATTACATGCCATTGTTGAACAGTGTTAGGAAAAATTGGGCCTTTGGTGGTGGTGGTGGTGCTGGTGCTACAACACTGTAAGCCCTCACAGTTACACTTGGTGGGCACAGGAATGGGCCCTGCTGTGAATTATTAGATCAAGAATTGTAATTGCAAGCACCTGTTGAACAGGGGCAGAAAAATTGGGCCTTTGGTGGTGGCGGTGGTGGTGGTGGACGGTGTTGCCACAACACTGTAAGCCCTCACAGTTACTCTTGGTGGGCACATGAATGGGCTCTGCTGTGAATTATTAGATCAAGAATTGTAATTGCATGCCCCTGTTAAACAGGGGCTGAAAAATTGGGCCTTTGGTGGTGGTGGCGGACGGTGTTGCCACAACACTGTAAGCCCTCACAGTTACTCTTGGTGGGCGCAGGAATGGGCCCTGCTGTGAATTATTAGATCAAGATTTGTAATTACATGCCCCTGTTAAACAGGGGCTGAAAAATTGGGCCTTTGGTGGTGGTGGTGGACGGTGTTGCCACAACACTGTAAGCCCTCACAGTTACTCTTGGTGGGCGCAGGAATGGGCCCTGCTGTGAATTATTAGATCAAGATTTGTAATTACACGCCCCTGTTAAACAGGGGCTGAAAAAAATTGGGCCTTTGGTGGTGGTGGTGGTGGTGGACGGTGTTGCCACAACACTGTAAGCCCTCACAGTTACTCTTGGTGGGCGCAGGAATGGGCCCTTCTGTGAATTATTAGATCAAGATTTGTAATTACACGCCCCTGTTAAAGGGGCTGAAAAATTGGGCCTTAGGCACTGGTGCTGGTGCCACAACACTGCAACCCCTCACATATACTGTACATGGAGCACAGCAATGAGACCTGTTGCAAAGCATTGCATAAAAAATTGTAATTACACGCCCCTGTTAAACAGGGGCTGAAAAATTTTGCCTTAGGCACTGGTGCTGGTGCCACAACACTGCAACCCCTCACAGATACTGTACTTGGAGCACAGCAATGAGACCTGTTGCAAAGCATTGCATAAAAAATTGTAATTACACGCCCTGTTAAACAGGGGCTGAAAAATTGTGCCTTAGGCACTGGTGCTGGTGCCACAACACTGCAACCCCTCACAGATACTGTACTTGGAGCACAGCAATAAAACCTGTTGCAAAGCATTGCATAAAAAATTATAATTACAAGCCCCTGTTAAACAGGGACTGACAAATTGGGCCTTAGCCACTGGTGGTGGCACCCAGAAACAAAAATGTTCTTCCAAGCTATCATCAGGATCATTGAGGAGGAAGAGGATAGTCAGTCAACATAACAGGACAGTCACTCAGCATCAGCATAGGCAGTCTTGAAGGGATGTGACATTTCAAAATAAATGATTCTGTTATATCAGCTTCAGGTGACTGGTAGCTGGTGGTGATCCAAGACTGATTCATCTTTATGAAAGTAAGTCGATCAACCGAGTCGGTGGACAGGCGCACCCTGTGATCGGTGACAAAGCCTCCAGCAGCACTGAATGTGTGTTCCGAAAGAACGCTAAATGCAGGACAGGCCAGTAGCTCAATTGCATACTGTGCAAGCTCTGGCCAGTGATCCATCCTCAAGACCCAGTAAGCCAGAGGATTTTCAGTGGGAAAGCTGTCCAAGTCTGACCTTGCCCCTAGGTATTCCTGCACCATGTATATCAGACGCTGGCGATGGTCGCTGGAACCAATCATACCTTGGGGCTGCGGACTAAAAAATTGTCTGAACGCATCGGTCGGTCGTCGTCCAGGACCAGGAGTTTGTAACCTCCCAGTCTCTGGGAACGCGTTGCACAGATCTTTCTGCAAGGCCTCCCGGAGATGTCTCATCCTCTGCTCCCTCAGCGATGGCAAGATAAGGTCCGCAACCTTACCCTTGTACCGTGGATCAAAGAGAGTGGTCAGCCAGTAATGGTCCCTCTACTTGATCCGAATAATACAAGGATCCTTCCGCAGGCTTTGCAGGATCAGGGAGGCCATGCAACGTAGGTTAGCTGAGGCATTCGGTCCGGAGTCTTCTGGGTCACTGAGGACGACATGATCCGCAGCCACCTCCTCCCAGCCACGTACAAGTCCACCGGTTTCTTGGGACTGTAAATCATCCCTAAAAGACTGCTGCTGCTGCTGCTGCTGCTGCTGCTGAGTGCCAGGCTCCACCTCCATGCTGACACAATCCTCCTCCTCCTCATCCTCTTCCTGTGTGATGGGTGGGAGAGAAGGAACACTGTCTGGATAAAGGGGGCCTTGAGAGGCAAGGAATTCCTCCTATTCCTGATTCTGTTCTGTTCTCTGTTTTGACAAAGTGAAACTAGTAAGTCACGGTCGCCTTGGATACCCTAGCAGCGTGCGCCTAGCCGCCTTACGTTCCAGACTAGCGGCGGTGTTCGTCCCCTTCCGGGAGTTTGGTTGAATGTTTCCTCCCTCCTCCGAGTGAGACGTGGGACACTTCAATCTCTGATTGCTCAGAAGGTTTAGGACGGCACTCTGCTGTCTTTTCCATCCTCCTCTCTGCATCCAGCGGCTTTTCTTTTAACCATCTAGGAGAGTGTTCCTCTCTCCCCCTCCATGCCATCAGGTCGATACCATTTGTTTGTCCTGCACATGGAGTGTTGAGCCTGTCCCTGTACACCGCAACAAAGTGTGAGATTTGCAACATCCTGACACATCCCCAGCTATCAGGACCTGAGGCGGTATGGTGCTATGCTGTAATCTTTTTATATTCAAATGTTGGTTTTACCTTATAATTTTTACAACTGTTTTCTGTTCTGCTCTGTTTTGACATTAGAGCAGTTTAACAAATAAACTCTTTTCATGATCCCATTTGAGCGCTGTTTTTGTGATCTCATCTGCCTCTGTTCTGCCTCAAGTGCCCTGTCCATTATCCCACGCAGCGTATGCTCCAACAGGTGGAGAAGAGGTACAGTGTCACTGATGCATGCACTGTCACTGCTCACCATCCTCGTGGCCTCCTCAAATGGTGACAGGACAGTACATGCATCCCTGATCATGCTCCACTGGCGTGGTGAAAAAAATCTGAGCTCCCCTGACCCTGTCCTGGTGCCGTAGTCGCACTGGTACTCATTGATGGTCCTCTGCTGCGTGTGCAGTCACTTCAGCATGGCCAATGTTGAGTTCCACCTGGTGGGCATGTCACATATAAGGCGGTTCTTGGGCAGGTTCAACTCCTTTTGCAGCTCAGCCAGCCGAGCACTGGCATTATATGATCGGCGGAAATGCACACAGACTTTCCTGGCCTGCCTCAGGACATCCTGTAAGCCTGGTTACCTGCCCAAGAACCGCTGCACCACCAGGTTAAGGACGTGAGCCATACAGGGCACATGGCTCAGCTGTCCCTGTTGCAGGACGGAGAGGAGGTTGGTGCCATTGTCACAAACCACCATTCCTGGCTTAAGCTAGCGTGGCGTCAACCATCTCTCAGCCTGCCCCTGCAGAGCTGACAGAACCTCTGCCCCAGTGTGGCTCCTGTCCCCCAAACACACCAGCGCAAGCACGGCATGGCATCTTTTTGCCCGCGTACTTGCGTAGCGCCTTGGATGCCTACGGAGCACCGCTGGTTCCGAGGACAGAGCACTTGAAGAGGCCATGGAGGAAGAAGAAGAGGAGGGGGTGGAGGAGAGAGGGGTGTCACAACCAGTAGTAGGGTGACTGTAGGGAAAGGGGAAAGGGGAAATAGCAAGTTGGCCACCATTTGCCGGTCAATTAATTTAAGAGATCAGCAACCGATCTTAAACCACATGGGTTATTGTCACCATAGCTGTAGGCGTATATAGAAAAGGGGAGGGGCTGAGTCCGATAGAACCAGGCTCAAGAAGAGGCTACTTTAGGTGGCAAGAAAATAGATAGGATCAATCAGATTTAATAAATCAAAATTGAATTTATTGGTAAATTTAGTATATCTCTTTAAAAAGGAAAAAGAAAATCCATATGAATAGATATCTTATCCCTATTACTAAGGACAAACTGGACAAAACAAGACAAGACAACCATAGAACAGCACTTAACACACCACAGTGTCCAGTCAGTTTTTGTAGTAAATTGGAACCAATGTAATCAATATATTAATGAATCATTTAGTAGAGAATGAAAGTTTCTCAGTCAATCGCTAATTGGTTCTTCAATACACTAGAACTGATGTGGTGGGATGGCTATAGGCAAGAATACTTGTTTACATATAATTTAGTCTCATCACAAACACAATGTTGGTAATATTTGGAGAACATAAGCTGACTCAAAAATGTTTATCAGGAATGACTAGTTTTTTAGGACTTCAGGTTTTAGTATGTCCATTTGATCGCTGATAAAAGGAAAAGGAATGTAGTAGATTCAGTCTATTTCAGAAAGACAAACCAAGCCGCAATGTCGGCTGCATCATGCAATCAGAAAAAAATCTTTCCAGAGTCACTTATTCAAGCAAATCCAACTTTTTGTTTTAGGTAAACCAACCAAATCCTCTTTTGGTAAACCTCAGCTCCAGGCAAAACCATAAAGCAACCATCCTTGACAAACAAGCTTTTAAATTTGCAGTATTAGATACTTTACCGCTCCAAGCCGATCGAATGCTCCTTACGAGCGGGTTCCTCTTACCAATTACAGGTACTGTGTATTGGCCACAGGGCCGTTCGTGTGTATCGGCCAGTGGAAAGGAGAGTGGTGGCGGGTCAGCTGGTAGATGTATCACTGCTTAACAATAGGTAGATGGAAGCCGCTTGTAGTTTTTACTAGGGCCGTCCTGAGTTGGATCGAGCGCCGCTCGTAGCTCAACTCATAGTCCATACAAAAGTTCTGTGATAGGAGTTGGTATACAGCTGCTGTCGGTCACGTGGTGCTGTGATGTTGATGCGTTTCGCTTGGTGCGTAATAGCGTAGCTTCTTCCCGGACGTGTGGTGTGTTAAGTGCTGTTCTCTGGTTGTCTTGTCTTGTTTTGTCCAGTTTGTCCTTAGTAATAGGGATGAGATATCTATTCATATGGATTTTCTTTTTCCTTTTAAAAGAGATATACTAAATTTACCAATAAATTCAATTTTGATTTATTAAATCTGATTGACCCACAACCAGTAGTAACATTTTGGAGGCGTGGTGGCGGAACAACCTCCAACACTAGTGCACCTTGTCCTGCATCCTTCCCAGCTGCCAAAAGGGTGACCCAATGGGCCGTAAAAGATAGGTAACGTCCCTGTCCATGCCTGCTGGACCATGAGTCAGCGGTAATATGCACCTTACCGCTGACCGCCCTGTCCAGCGAGGCCAAGACATTGCCTTCCACATGCCGGTAGAGAGCCGGAATCGCTTTCCGTGAGAAAAAGTGGCGTTTGGGAACCTGCCACTGAGGAACCGCACATTGAACAAACTCACGGAAGGGGGCCTAGTCTACCAACTGAAAAGGCAGCAGTTGAAGTGCTAGCAATTTAGTCAAGCTAGCATTCAACCGCTGGGCGTGTGGATGGCTGGGAGTGAACTTCTTTCGATGGTCCAGCAGCTGGGGCAGGGAAATTTGCCTGGTACAATCGGACGTCGGTGTACTGCTAGCAGAGTGCCCGCAAGTACTTGGCTGTGACACACCTAATTCTACACCTTCATTCCTCTCAGTGCAGCTTTCACTAGGACTGAAGGTATAGTGGGGTTGGAGATCCCAGCTGATGAGGAGCAAGGAGAGGTCCGCTTTGTTCTTTGGTGTGGGTCTTTAAGGTGCGCTTGCCAACGAGCTGCATGGCAGGTCAACATATGTCTGGTCATGCTTGTGATGCCCAAGCGGCTGATGTTTTGGCCACGCGAGATACGCTTGAGACATATGTTGCAAATAGCAGCGGTGCGATCTGATGCACTCGTCTCAAAAAAGGCCCACACCAAAGAACTTTTGTAATAACGTGCAGAGGCAGTGCCCTGCACAGGCGGAGCTCTGCGGTGTGATTCGGTTGGTGTGCTGGCCTCAAGCTGGCCCCGGAGGGCATCCTGCCTCGTTGGAGATGTGCCGCCTCCTCCTCTCTCCGTTCAGGCACCCACGTGGAGTCAGTGACCTCTTCATCCCCTCCCTCTGCACCACTGGAGCAAACCTGGCAGTAAGCTGCAGCTGGTGGAACATGACTGCCAGATTGCTGTCCTTGAGCATCCCCTCTCTCTGCGCTCATGCTACTGCCTTCCTCTAGCTGGGTATCATCATCGGAGCCTTCAAAACGCTAGGCATCCTCCTGGAGCATGTACCCAACACTGTGCTCAAACAGTTCAGGGGACTCCTCAGGAGGACATGGTGGGTCTAGGGAAGGGGTGCCTGATAATATTGAGTATGCGTTGGCAGCTGCTTTGCCAGTAACCTGAGCCTGGGTGAGAGAGGATGAGGAGGATGAGGAGGGCTTGGTCATCCACTCTACCAAGCCTTCGGCATGAAGCGGCTCAACATGTCCAGCTGCCGAAAATAAATAAGGACATGCGTGTCCCATGGCCACGTGCTGATGACGATGCACCGCGTCCACGACCAGCACTGTTGTCTCTAGACACAGAGCCTGCTTGCCCTGTTTTCTAGGCTCGTGACTGTCTGCCTCTCCTTGTTGGTCTTCCAGACATTGTAATGGCCTGCAGGGAGATGGGAAAAAAAGATATTGGGTAGTGTATATTGTGCTGGAGTCACACAGCACACACACTAACTGCTGCAGATGGCTGTCTTAGATGACAACAGGGCAGAAGGGCAGATACAGGATGAGGTGGTGCTAGACTCACACAGCACACACACACTAACTCCTGCAGATGGCTGGATTGGTAGAGAACAGCACTTTCCCCACACGCAAATGCCTGAGAAGAACACACTATCCCTGCCTATTTTTCCTCTATCCCTACACTTTCCCCACACGCAAAGGCTGAGAAGAATACACTATCCCTGCCTATTTTTCCTCTATCCCTACACTTTTTCCCCACACAGAAATGATTCAAATATAGTGTTCGTGTACAGTACACTGTCCCTGCCTAGCAATGCTATTTCCCTCAACGCTGGAACACACTACACAAGGCCGCCAGCGCGGCGGCCTTATATAGTGTGGGGCCTGTACTAAACCCCCTGAGCTATAATTGGCCACAGGCATCCTGCCTGTGGCAAATTATTGCTCTCCTCGCCGCTGGCTCTATGATTGGCCAAGCATGTGGGGTCACAGTGTATGTTTGGCCAATCATCAGCCAGCAATGCACTGCGACTGGCGCTGTGCATCGTGGACCGTTCGCATCACACGAATTTTATGCGAACGGCCCTCAGAGTTCTGCCGTCGACGAGAGGACGAATGGCCGATGTTCGATTCGAACATGGGTTCAAATCGAACACCGGGCCCATCCCTACTACTATATCCTCCAGACCCTTTATTAGCTTTGTTGCCCTTCTTTTTGTTTTTCAAAAAGTTCTTATTGAGATATACAAAGCCGAAAATAATAACAGTAACAGCATTAGTAGGAACATTAAGTAGAGAGATTTTTGATAAATGAAACCGTGTAATCAAACAAGTCAGGGTGGAATAGCTATAAAGATATAACATTTTACAGCAGGGCAGTGTCTAATGACAATAAGAAAGTAACTGGATGGATCTTGTTTTGTAATGAAACAGTTTTCCTAGGATTACAACAAGATGAAATAACAATAACAGGAGAGGGAAGGTGGTGAATTAGAATAATTTGTAAGGTTTTGTAGAATTCACAAATTAATCTGTCAGGACCCGAGGCCTTGGAGGGGGTTAAGTTGCGTATGGTGTTAGAGATTTTGGATAGAGAGATAGGAGCATTGAGATAGCATTAAGCATTGTCTATTTATCATTTGTGGAGTGGCATTTACGTTGCCGTAGTGTCTCCAAGGGAGGTAATGTGGGTCGGACGGAAATGTCCCTTACAGAGCCTGGCTAATAGTTTGCCTGCTTTATTTCCGAATATGTGGAGGGTGGCGTCTAAGTGTGCTCTTTTAGTTAACTTTGCGCCTGATGTAGTTGCGCGCTGGCTAATTGTATTGTGATAAGGTATTCCTTTTAAAGGATGTAGCATATGAGATGATCTGATCCCTGAGGAATGCTTTGCCGGCACCCCAGAAGAGGTTTGGATCGTCAAAGTGGGGGGCATTGGCCGTGGAGTATTCCGTCCATGATTTTTCCATGAATTGTTGGAAGTCAGTGTTATTGCGAAGGTATGAAGGGAAGCGCCGTATCTTGGGATGGGGAGGTAAATCGAGATTGTCGAGTTGCACTGAAACTGGTGCATGATCAGATATTGCAATATCAAGGATGTCTGCACCAGATAACATGGGGATTAGATTGTCAGAGCCAAAAAAGTAGTTGATTTTGGTGAACACATTATGAGAGTTGGAGTAGAAGGTGAATTCCCTATCAGTAGGGTGTGTTAGGCGCCAAAGGTCTTGGAGGTGGAGGGATTCCATGGTGGATGCAAAGTGTGTGGGAGTGGTGGGATCAAGTCCTGACCTGAGGCGTTTGGGGGAGGATCTGTCTTCAGTCTGATGTAGGATGTCATTGAAATCTCCTCCAACTAAGTGTGAAGTGTTTTGAAGTAGCCATGCAGTTAATTCACAGTAGTGGATCCTAGTTGGATATGTGCTGAGATGAACCGTCCCTGGCTGTCTGACCATACAGGGGAGGTTCTTGTGTAACAGCAGGAGAACTCCTGCTTTGCTCTCATTGGCATCTGAGCCTATGACTGTGCCTACCCAAAGCTTTTTCGTGCGATGAAAATCAGGGGTTGATAAGTGAGTTTCCTGAAGTAGGGCAATGTCAGTTTTAATTCTTTTGAGATGACGTAGGATCTTCATTCTCTTGTTAGGGGATCTAAGCCCTTTTACGTTCCAAGAAACAATTTTCTTGTTGGGGAGTTGGAAAAAAGAAATTTGTCACCATGTAGTTGATGTTGTGAGGTTGTTACCGTATCAGGATGTATGAAAGTATTCCTGCTGGCAACTCACCTCCTCATAGAAGGTTAGTAAATTGGTTTGGCAAGAACGATTCTTCATGAATCCATGCTGATTACTGCTAATGATACCTCTCTCATTAATAAAATATTGTATATAGTGCCTTATCATCCCCTCCAAGAGTTTACATACTATTGATGTTAGGCTAACTGGTCTGTAATTCCCAGGGATGTATTTTGGGCCCTTTTTAAATATTGGTGCTACATTGGCTTTTCTCCAATCAGCTGGTACCATTCCAGTCAGTAGACTATCAGTAAAAATTAGGAACAATGGTCTGGCAATTACTTGACTGAGTTCCCTAAGTACCCTCGGGTGCAAGCCATCTGGTCCTGGTGATTTATTAATGTTAAGTTTCCCAAGTCCAATTTTAATTCTGTCCTCTGTTAACCATGGAGGTGCTTCCTGTGATGTGTCATGAGAATAAACACTGCAGTTTTGGTTACTAGCCCCCCGATTCCCTCGTGAAGACTGAGGAGAAGAATAAATGTAATACCTTCACCATCTCCCAATCCTTTGTAACCAGATGTCCTTCCTCATTCTTTATGGGGCCAATATGGTCTGTCCTCCCTTTTTTACTGTTTACATACTTAATGAATTTCTTAGGATTTTTTTTTGCTCTCCTCCGCTATGTGTCTTTCATGTTCTATCTTAGCTGTCCTTATTGCACCCTTACATTTCTTGTTGCATTCTTTATAAAGTCTGAATGCTGATGATGATCCCTCAACCTTGTATTTTTTGAAGGCCTACTCTTTTGCTTTTATATGCATTTTTACATTGGAGTTACGCCATCCAGGACTTTTGTTCGCTCCTTTAAATTTATTACCCAATGGGATGCATTGGCTAATGCCCTTATTTAATATGCTCTTAAAGCAAACCCATCTCTCCTCCGTGTTTTTTGTTCCTAAGATTTTATCCCAATTTATGCCTTCTAGCAAGGTTCGTAGTTTAGGGAAGTTGGCTCTTTTGAAATTCAGTGTCTTTGTATTCCCCTTATGTTTCCTATTTGTGTGATTTATACTGATACAATTCACACAAATCCAAAACTTAGTGAATTTCAATTTTCTATAAATTAGCCCAATGTGGTTGAAATCTTCAGCTTAGAGGAACAATTTGTTTATATCTAATTCTTATTTCAGTATTAAAGCTGGATTTCAGGAATTCAGACACATTGTAAAAAGTCAAGGTAAACTATGAGTTAAGTCCAAGGAGCTGCATGACATCTCCTGGGCTTATCTCTATTACTTATATCTGACAGGTTTCTTGCTCTTCTGGGAATTACACTAAAGTTTGTCAGGGCTGTAAGAGAGCAGAAAGACACACAGAGAAGATATGCCCACCACTCAAATCTGCTGCCCATTCAGAGAAGTCTTTGTATTTTGTGAATGTGTTCACATAATACAAAGGCTTCTGTGAATAGGCAGGAAGAGGGGATGGGTGGGCATAGCATTTGCAGTGACTCTCCCATTTAAGATGCTTTGCCCAAAAGCATCAGCGTTAATCTCCCCAGATATAAATAATAGAGCTAAGCCTGGGAGATGTCATTCACCTCTCTGGACTTAACTCATAGTGCGCCTCAATTTTTTTTACAAAGGAGCTAAATTCCTGGAATTCAGCTTTAAATAAATTAATAAACACACTGTAATTATATTTTGTCAATCAATTTGATATACAAACTAAAACAAACAATCCCAAAAGATTTTTTAAATGTTTTGTTTGTACTCTTGTGCCAGCATGCAGGCAAAGACGTCACATTGTTCTAATGGCCAGACAGCTCTTACTGTTAGTTTAAAGGCCTCTGCTCTGTGTAAATTGTTCATGAAATACGCTGGGGAAGCATTGATGGTCCCAATAATTAAGGTGAGATATTGTCATTTTACAATTAGTAAGCAGACAGACTAGCTTGGAGCCACCAATTATACAACTCTTGGGACAAATAAAATATTGCCATTTTATTTAAAGTTTCCATTAGTGTAAGTGTTTATTTTATCCAAAATACTATCATTTTTATGGGACTACAGACAAAGCCATATAGCCTCAGAGCTATTAGCTATTAGATAACACCTAAAAAATGTCTTAATCAAATTTATGTAAAATAGTATAGGTACAATATCTCACAAAAGTGAGTACACCCCCTCACATTTTTGTAAATATTTTATTACATCTTTTCATGTGACAACACTGAAGAAATGACACTATGCTACAATGTAAAGTAGTGAATGTACAGCTTGAATAACAGTATAAATTTGCTGCCCCCCCCCCCCTAACTCAACACACGCCATTAATGTTTAAATCGCTGGTAACAAAAGTGTGTACACCCTTAAGTGAAAATAATTGAGGGGACAGCAAATTTACACTGTTATACAAGCTGTACACTCACTACTTTACACTGTAGCAAATTGTAATGTCTTTAGTGTTGTCACATAAAAAGATACAATAAATATTTGCAAAAATGTGAGGGGTGTACTCACTTTTGTGAGATAATGTATATCTAAAGTTTATTTTTTCTCCTAGTATTGGATTGCATAGGGAAGTTAGTATTTTTTTTATTTGTTTTAACTGAAACACAGGAAAAAGTAAGGAAAGGAACGTTAATTAAGTTTTGAATGCAAAAATGATTTTATAGTTGTCTGTGTCCCCCCACTGTCATTTTTGTCCTGATGAGCATTGTCTCTGGCAATGAATGTGATTGAAAATCCAAGCTTTTCCACTTGTCACCTGAAATAAAGCTACAATCTTCTACTAGGGATACCTGTTTCAGGGACAACTGTCTAAAGGGATTTCCCTTCACTTTGGAGAGATTTGTTCTCACTTCCTATTTTCATTCTGGCACAGGAAATATAGTCAAAGCTCCCTAATGTGACATAGGGAATAAATAAAAAATACACCCCCGAGTGCAGCCCACCAACTTAAATACTTACATTACTCCTTGATCCAGGATCCTGCTGGGAACCACAAAGGTTTTCCAGTGGAAATGTCCCTGTCCAGTCTCCCCCTTAGTGGGTAAGCACCCCATGGCCCCATGAATTCCTGTGGTAAGCCATACTCATGGAGGCCATCAGTAGTCCAGCAGAATCTGGTTTACCTATGAAAATGAAAGAGGCAACAGAACACATGCAAAATAAGAAAAGGGGCATTTATTGCTGGTAAAGCTGTGATGCGCTGGATATTGGTGAAGGACTCCTCCTCCTCCTGTTCCTCCTCCCTTGAGAAAAACTATGCAGTGCTTCTTATCTAAACTCCCCCATAGCCTGTATTCCACATCACAAATCTGTTCCTGCACTACCAATACCAAATAGAAAATTAAATAAAGTATCTGAACTGGCTAAATCTGTGTTTCTTCATGAAATACCAGCACCCTAAAGTCATCTAGTGTAATAATGTGTGTCATCTCCATAGAGCAGATTGCGCTTAGTGGCAAATAATATTTTCATCTCCTTCGGTGTATAGATATATTGCTCAACCCTTTCAGCAGCTCATCATACAGCCTTGTTATTATAATAAAGAATTAACAATACAAAGTCTTTGTATCTTTGGCATTTCAAAGATTTCATTGTACAATATTAGGCTCTTTAGATTCCAGCCACAGGGCATTTTCTGCGTAACAAAGGCTTTCTAATGCAGCTAAATGCAGTTTAGCGTTCATGAAAAGATCCATAACATAGTCTGATGGGGATTTTGAAAGTGTTGGAGCGGAAAGCCTCGTTTTAATCCTTCAAGAATCTACACAAATTTCAAAGACTGAGTTGCTCAATCTATTCTAAAGCAATATATCAGCGGGAAAGACTCCCAAACAGCCCTGTGTTGCTGCATTTTCATGTGTATTGGCTGCTTGCCTAAAAAAATTCTGCTCGCTCACCACCTTGAAGACAGCTCTTAATTTTGTTTTGATGTTTCAGCCGACCTATTACTGTATTGACTTCATGGCAGTCAAAACATACATTTGTGATCTCATTTTTATTTCGCACTCTTTCCACTCAATCAAACATGCACACAAGTCTCTGGAAAACAGGGAAATGCTTTTAAGCCATGGCAATCCTCTTGGGGGTCCTGGCCTTGGGAAAGACACTTTCCTTGCAGTGCGCAATCAGCAAACGCAGGCAACTACACCCCAACGGTCTATGCATGAATATATTTTAATATTATAGGTTTGCTAAAATGAGCTTACTTTCACATATCGAAGTCTTCATTGAACAACTGTGCAGTATGGGCACTTACAAAATGACAAGCAGCAAAGGGAGTGTTAACTTTCACCAAGCTCTTAGATGTGACCGTCAGGTCAGATTATTGTCAGAAAATTGCTCTTGTTGCAGATACAGAACAGGAATAAAAGTCTTAAAGTGTACATGTCATGCAAAAAAGAAAGAGAGTCTACCTTGTAAGGACCACTACAAACAAAATGGTAGTTATTAAAGATGCTTTATGTAAAAAATACTTTATTTACACATACTGTATATAGAAAAAGAACAAACTTCTACATTGAGGTATTTGATATGCAGTAAGTTAATACATAAAACTGCTTCACATCAGTTTCCATTAGGGATAAGCCAACCCATTCAAAACATGGCAGACCCACACCTATAGGTGATTAACCACTTAAGCCCCAGACTATTTGGCTGGCCAAAGACCAGAGCACATTTTGCGATTCGGCACTGCGCCGCTTTAACTGACAATTGCGCGGTCGTGCGATGTGGCTCCCAAACAAAATTGACGTCCTTTTATAATAAATATGCCCAAAAATATATAAAAAAAAACATTTTTTCTTCTCAGTTTAGGCCGATAGGTATTCTTCTACATTTTTTTGTTAAAAAAATCGCAATAAGCATTTATTGATTGGTTTGCGCAAAAGTTATAGCGTCTACAAAATAGGGGTTCGTTTTATGGCATTTTTTATTAATATTTTTTTTTTTTACTAGTAATGGTGTCAGTCTGGGGTTGCATGAGTGCTGCCGGAACTGGGGAGCTACAGTTCATTGAGGGAACCATGAATGCCAACATGTACTGTGTACTGAAGCAGAGCATGATCCCCTCCCTTCAGAGACAGGGCCATAGGGCAATATTCCAACATGATAATGACCCCAAACACACCTCCAAGATGACCACTGCCTTGCTAAAGAAGCTGAGGGTAAAGGTGATGGATTGGCCAAACATGTCTCAAGACCTAAACCATATTGAGCATCTGTGGGGTCCTCAAATGGAAGGTGGAGGAGTTCAAGGTCTCTAACATCCACCAGCTCCGTGATGTCATCATAGAGGAGTGGAAGAGGACTCCAGTGGCAACCTGTGAAGCTCTGGTGAACTCCATGCCCAAGAGGGTTAAGGCCGTGCTGGAAAATAATGGTGGCCACACAAAATATTGACACTTTGGGCCCAATTTGGACAGCAGTTTAGATATGAATCACTGTGTGTTGAGTTATTTTAAAGGGGACAGCAAATTTACACTGTACACTCACTACTTTACATTGTAGCAAAGTGTAATTTCTTCAGTGTTGTCACATGAAAAGATATAATAAAATATTTACAAAAATGTGAGGGGTGTACTCACTTTTGTGAGATACTGTACCATAGTTTGTAGACACTATAACTTTTGCACAAACCAATTAAGACTTATTGTTTTTTTTTTCTTTACCAAAGACATATTGCTTCACACAGAAGGTTTTGTACCTTCATGCATAGAATGCACAAAGGTACAAAACCTTCATCCTTTAGGACCACTATAAAGGTAAATGTAAGCAATCCTTGACATTTTTTGTTTTTGCCCTTTACATAGTACAAATAAAAAACTGTGGTTATTAAATACCACTAAAATAAATATCAATATGTCTCAGAAATTTTATAAAATGCATTCCGGTACATTACTGATGACCAAGGATGTATGTGTCAAGCTATCACAACACAATACAGGATAATACTCAGGTGGTTAATGGACTGTGGGAATCTCCGATAATCTCTCACTCTATAGCCCCATACACACGGTCTGACTTTTTCATGGATTCTGTCCGATCGGACAATGTTGTTGAAAAATCAGACCGTGTGTATGCACCATCGGACAGTGTACGTCGGATTGTCCGACGGACAAAGTCTTATCTCCTGCTGGAAAGATTTGCCGACAACACGGTCCGATCACACCAAATCCGATCGTGTGTACGGTTGTCCGACCGGACAAAGTGCTACGCATGCTCAGATCACATTACAAGACCAAAGCTATTGGCTACTAGCCTCTACGTAGTCCCGTCGTAGGCAACAAACGTCACCACGTTCAGAATGATCGGATTTTCCGACAACTTTGTCCGACCGTGTGTACGCAAAACCAACATCGGACAAAGTACGACGGACATGATCCGACGGACCTGGTCCGCGGATTGTCCGACCGTGTGTATGGGGCTTATGTCTGTCTGGATTATTACAACTTTATGCAGACATATCAAAAGTTTTTTTATAGAAGATCCTGTTTCAAGGCACTATCTATGTATGTATATATATATATATATATATATATATATATATATATATATATGCCTTGAAAAAGTATTCATACCCCTTGACATTTTCCACATCTTGCCATGTAACAACCAAAAATGTAAATGTATTTTATTGGGATTTTATGTAATAGACCAACACAAAGTGGCACATAATTATGAAGTGGAAGGAACACTTCATTAAAGTGAACAAACAGCATCATGAAGGCCAATGAACACACCAGACAGGTCATGGAAAAAGTTGTGGAGAAGTTTAAGGGCCGGTTCAGACTGCTGCGATGCGGGAACGCTGCAAATCTACTGTGGGTTCCCGCATCGCATGTCTCCCGGCGGCAGTTCACACTGCCCTATGCGAGCTGCTGGGAGTGTCAGTTAAATGTTAATGAGACCCCCAAATCAGTTTGCATATCGCAGTGCGATCTGCAAACTCGGACAGGAATCGGATCGCATGGCGTGAACATCCATGCTATCCGATTCTGCTGCGGACCAACAAAAGGGTCCTGTACGAGTTTGGTCTGAGTGCGATGCAAATTCAGCCATACTATCTGTATGGCTAAAATCGCATCGCACAGAGACCGCATGTGATTTGCACTGCAGTGCGGTGCGAATCATATCCGATCTCGGACATCGCAGCAGTCTGAACCGGCCCTAAAGCAGTGTTAAGTTATGAGAAAATATCCCAAGCTGTAAACATCTCACAGAGCACTGTTTCAAGGCACTATCTATGTATGTATATATATATATATATATATATATATATATATATATATATATATATATATTACATATATCTATATATATATCTATATATTACAGTTTATATATATATATATCTATCTATCTATCTAGCTATATAATATATTTATATATATATATATATATATATATACATATCTATCTATCGATATATATATATATATATATATATATATATATATATATATATATACCTATATATATAACAGTATTATTTCAATCAAAAGTAACTCTTTAGCCATAGGTGGTGTTTGGTTGGTAGTGTCACAAGCTCACAATTTTTTGGCAGGTACTATTTTGCATTTATTGAATAGATATAATAAAATGCTTTCAAAGGTATAGCTAACAGACCAAAATGAAGCAAACAAGAGAAGTTCATTGTTAGAATTTACATATATATTAAGCTCGGATGGTAGAAATGCCAATTTATGCACATGCCCCACATGTATGTTAAAGTAGGATGTCATCATTTACAAGCTTTGGATTGAGCTTCACAGCACAGCACTAAATAGTGACACCGTCATTTGCTAAAGCAATCATCTTGATGAAATAACCATTATCTTTCAGAAATTAGTTACACTAATTATGCTAGTCGATCGATAAACAATTGTTTTAATAGAAAATCAGTGATCATTTGTGAAAGAAATCCAATTCAATTAAACTGATTTTTTGTTATTGTATTAAATGATTTGGAACTTAAGGATCAATCTATAATAGCATGATTATTTATTGTAATAATTTACAGTGTATAGCCGGTATAAAAAACACTTTGTGGGCTTTTATCCTGTGGTGCCATCAATCTTATCTAGGTTATGACACTTGCCAGTGATAGCAGTACAGCAGTTCAATAATTTACAATATATAATTTATAGGCTACTGTGTTGTTTAATTTTAAAGTTAGTAACGTGCTGATTCATAATTACATCAGGTGAATATGGAACCTGCCAATTTTAACCAATACGTGATTTGTAAAAAAAGATGGAAAAAATAAATAAAATCAAAGTGTACTCTAGAGGGCGCTCTGCAACAAAAGTCAGCACTTGCAGCATAATGCTTATTTAACCTGTGAAAAGAACATAGCATCAACAATACAGGGCTGAATTACTGTCTTTGCATATAAATAAACTGCTCTATTTTCTAAAATAGCCTCATCAGCCTCCCCAGATATAAAATGTTTATATGAAGAAAGTACTGATTTAAAATACACATTTTGTCTGCTGTTCTATTTGTGAGTCACCACTATGTGTAATCATTTATTGCAGAAAGTAACCATCCATCATTATAAAATATGGCGGTAATTTTAATTATATTCATGGGAAAAACATAATATTAACCAGTTGTTTTTCTCTCTACAATGTCTAATACAGTCACAAATTTGGCTAGAATGTTTTTCTTTTAGAATGTGCCAGTCAATCTTATTAATTTATAGTATGCTAAACCATTTTATTTGTAGTTACCTCTATTTAATGACATGTCCATCATAAATATTTTACATAATGGACAGGTAAAGTGTTGAATTCATCTCTACAAAGCTGCTTGTAAAGATCTGTGAAAGTACATAAGCTGCTATTACTGAATTTTGCTAATGGCTTGGCTGTCATGCTGATCCATACACATATGGCCACTAAAGTCAGAACTTGTAATCTAGTGAGTTGTACTAAAGCCATAGAAACAACTCCAACTACACATAGCTTCCTTCCCCTCTCTCAGAGTGGCAAGGGAAGAGAGCATGGGCGTCCGCAGAACTTTTTTCAGGGGGGGGCATCATGTTTAGAGACTATTACTGCAACATGGCCGTAGAGACTGCTAATGGCCCAAGAGACTTGGCATGTGTCAGAGACTGCATACATGGCCCAAGAGACTGTCAGAGACTGATCCCCATCACACATAGAGACTGCGGACATGGCCCAAGAGACTGTCAGAGACTAAAGTCAGAGACTGCGGAACTTGTAATGGCTGAGACTGTATGACCAGAGACTGCAACTGTTCCAGGTTAGTGAGTTGTACTAAAGAGAGAGGAGTGTGACCATGAGAAACAACTCCAACTACAGAGAGGGGTGATCATAGCTTCATACCAGCCCCCGTCTCACATCAGGTGGGGGGTGGAGTGGCAAGGGGGGAGAGAACTAAGGGGGGGGGGGGCTTGTTTATACTGGGGGGCTGAGTGTTAGCTGATGGGAGAGCTCTGAGAAAGAGCAGTCTATGGGGGTGAGGAGCATGGAGAACTGTCTTGGACAGCAGGGGGGTGGGGAGCATGGGGGGGGGGCTGGACCAGCACTGTGGGGGGTGGGGAGCATGGGGGGGGGGGGGGGCTGGACAGCACGGGGGGGGCAGAGAGCACTGGGGTGGGGCTAGAGAAGGAGCACTGGGGGGGGGGGGCAGAAAAAGAATTTGGATAGGGGGATCAGCAGGGGGGCGGCATATAGAGGAAATTAGCTTTCTATATTCCTCCATGCAGCCGCTGAATGCTTGATTCTCCTCCTCTCCCTCCTCCAAGCATTCAGCGGCTGCATGGAGGAATATAGAAAGCTAATCTCCTCTATATGCCGCCCCCCCCCTCCTCGATCCCCCTATTCAGGGACACAGTTAGGGCTGTACTGAGTACTCACATCTCTCCTCCTCCTGTGATCACGGAGCTGGCCGGGTCTGTGTTCTGCGGCTGCGCACCGCACTGTAACATGGTCCCGCCCCCCCTAGACCGACTCGTGTGATAGGTGGAAGACTGATTCTATCTACTATCACACGAGCCGGTCTAGGGGGGCGGGACCATGTTACAGCGCGGTGCGCGGCTACAGAACACAGACCCGGCCAGCGCCGTGATCACATCACAGGAGCAGGAGAGAGGGGACTCAGGGGAGCACTGCAGCCGCAAACCGGCCCCAGGGCAGGCAGCCTACCGGGAAACATCCCGGTAGGCCAGTCCGGCCCTGGTGGTGATGGGGGTCCTCACTCCTGATCCGATCCCTAATTTCCAGGGGGGGCACTTGCCTCCCCTTGCCCCTACCTGCCGACGCCCATGAGTGTTAGCTCTCTGAAGAACAGTCTATGGTGAATAAAGTCTTCAGAGGGTGCCTGGCTGGAGATGAGGAGGCATATTGTCACCCTCTCACCGACTGCGTCAACCCCTAAAATCCTGCACAACTGCAATGCAACTGCCTGCATTGAGTACTGTTTCCAGGAGGTTGCAGCGTGGTTGGTGTGCAGCTCTATTCACTTGAATGGGTCTCATTTGGTGCGCGCTATTTCCCAATGAATGTGCCAAGGGTTAAATTCTTGCCACAGTTGCAAAGCAAAGCATCATGACCATGGCATGTGTACACCCCTGTGCAGCTTAAGCAGTGGTAAAGGAGCTCAACCACATGTTTTTACCACAACAAGTGTAAACAAGCCTTAAAGGTAAGCCTTGCATTGGCAAAGAGCAGGTTTGCTTTATTCTACGTCATTATCAGAATAGGGTTTATGGATTACACAAGGTTCCCGGTAGCTGATTAGAGCAGCTGGAAAGTAAAGTGAATGCATGTGATGCTAAGGAGGGGTGATGCTAAATGAACCTGTATGGGCAAAGCACAGGCTCACTTTAGGCACTTAACCACTTAACCCCCGGACCAATTTGCAGCCAACGGACCAGGCCCCTTTTTGCGATTCGGCACTGCGTCACTTTAACTGACAATTGCGCGGTTGTGCAAAGTGGCTCCCAAACGAAATTGGCGACCTTTTTTTCCCACAAGTAGAGCTTTCTTTTGGTGGTATTTGATCGCCTATGCGGTTTTTATTTTTGTTCTATAAACAAAAATAGAGCGACAATTTTGAAAAAAATTTAATATTTTTTACTTTTTGCTATAATAAATATCCCCAAAAAATATATAAAAAAACATTTTTTTTCCTCAGTTTAGGCCAATACGTATTCTTCTACATATTTTTGGTTAAAAAAAATCGCAATTAGCGATTATTGATTGGTTTGCGCAAAATTTATAGCGTTTACAAAATAGGGGATAGTTTTATAGCATTTTTATTAATATTTTTTTTTTTACTAGTAATGGCGGCGATCAACGATTTTTATTGTCACTGTGACATTATGGCGGACACATCGGACATTTTTGGGACCATTGTCATTTATACAGGAATCAATGCTATTTAAATGCATTGATTCCTGTATAAATTACACTGGCAGTGAAAGAGTTAACCACTAGGGGGCGGGGAGGGGTTATGTCTGTGACGTGTGTGTTTTTTTTTACAGTAGGTTGGCGTGGCTTTACGTCTGATGTCACTGATCTGCTTTCCCGATGACAGGGAACAGCCGATCAGTGACAGGCAGTGTAGGAAGCACGAGGAGAGGTTTGTTTACACAGACCTCTCCCCGTTCTTCATCTCTGTGACCCGATCGCGGGACACCAGCGGCGATCGGGTCCGCTTGTCCTGCGGCCACGGTGACGGAGCTCAGGACCGGGTCGCGAGCACGCCGCATGGCTGGGCAATTAAAGGGGACATACTGGTACGTGCTTTTGCCCAGCCGTGCCATTCTGTTGACGTAAATCTACAGGAGGCGGTCCAGAAGTGGTTAAAGTGGTTCTAAATGCAAACTTTTTTACTGCATTATCTGAGTGTCTCTTGATCCAGTGCTGTACCATCTGCAACACCACTGCTCTCTCTTCCTGGAGTCATAGGAGACTCTAAGAACAGCAGAAGCCCCCATAGCAAGTGGTTTGCCTGAGGGGGCACACAAGAAGAAAGAGGAGGAAGCAGCGCCAGCAGGGGACCTCAGAAGAGATGGTATGGGACCACTCTGTGCAATGCCTTTTTACAGAGCAGGTAAGTATAACAAGTATAATATGTTTATTATTTTAATGAACAAAAAAAAAAGGTTTACAATCACTTGAAGGGCTGAGTTCCCCCCTTGTACCATGTTACACGATATAGCCATTTTTAGGGTGTAACATGTAGCGTAGTGCCAAGCTGCCCCGCCCCCAAAGCTGGCCATCCCCTTACATAATTGTGGGGTTTTTTCCATTGTGGCTGCTGTCACTTTTAAAATTTTGCACAACTGTGCATGGGGCCATGTCAATTATTATGTAAATGCAGGGCCAGATTAAGAACATCATGGGCCTGGTGCTGAGGAGTTTGGTCGGGCCTTTTATAAATAAAAATGCAAACAATTTTTTGTTATAACAAATTAAATTAAAGAGAGAGAGGGAGGATGAGAGAGAGAGAGAGAAAGGGGATGAAAGAGGTGTGAGGGGTAAGGGAGGGAGGTTGAGAGAGAAAGGGGGGATGAGAGAAAGAGGATGCACATGAGCATGTGTGGGAATGACATCAACGCAGCCCGGCCAAGACAAGTGACCGAAGGCACAGAACCCGGAAGGAAGACCGGGTGAAGATGGAAGCGCCCGGGCCCTGCCGGATTGATCACAGCACTGGAGGGCTCAGTCTGACAATTTAAGTGTACCCTAATGTGCTAATATGCTGTGCATACTTGTGCATTATGGCATAACCTACCTCAGGGCCTCTAAAAAGTAGTAATGTTAGAAAAGTTTACTACCGCTTTGATATCACAGGAGCCTCTCAAAAATATTTTCAGGGACACTTTTTTTACAAGTGCTATATTTAGAGCAGCTGACATCCCCTATGTTGCTATGTACATCACAATAGTAATTACAAAATTAAATAAGTACTAATAATGGGGCAGAACAAATATGAAGACTGAGATTTCCTTTAGTTGAACTAACAAAAGTGTGCCCATTCTAGAGCTGGTAACATTGAGGATATTCAGTATAATTTTAAAGAACTGTTTTTGTGGGTAAGAGGCATAGGGGAGGAGTATGGATGGTATAAAAGTGGGAAGAATGTGCAGGTGAGGGAGAGGAATGTGGAGGGTCTAACAGTGGGCACTATGTACATGAGAGGAGTGCGGAGGGTATGGCAGAAGGCACTATGTACAGGAGAGGAGTGTGAAGGGTATGACAGTGGGCAGTATGCCCAGCAGAGGAGTGTGGAGGGTATGACAGTGGGCAGTATGTACAGGAGAGGAGTGTGGAGGGTATGACAGTGGGCAGTATGTACAGGAGAGGAGTGTGAAGAGTATGACAGTGGGCAGTATGTACAGGAGAGAAGTGTGGGGGGTATGACAGAGGGTAGTATGTACCGGAGAGGAGTGTGGATGATATGACAGTGGGCACTATGTACAGGAGAGGAGTGCGGAGGGTATGGCAGAAGGCACTATGCACAGCAGAGGAGTGTAGAGGGTATTACAGTGGGCACTATGTATAAAAGAAGAGTGTGGAGGGTACGACAGTGAGCAATATATACAGGAGAGGAGTGTGGAGGGTATGACAATGGGCACTATGTACAGGAGAGAAGTGTGGAGAGTAGGACAGTAAGCAGTAATTACAGGAGAGGAGTGTGGAGGGTATGACTGTGGGCACTATGTATAGGAGAGGAGTATGGAGGGTATGACAGTGAGTAGTATGTACAGGAGAGGAGTATGGAGGGTATGACAGTGAGTAGTATGTACAGGAGAGGAGCGTGGAGGGTATGACAGTGGGCACTATGTATAGGAGAGGAGTATGGAGGGTATGACAGTGAGTAGTATGTACAGGAGAGGAGTGTGTAGGGTATGACAGTGGGCACTATGTATAGGAGAGAAGTGTTGGGGTATGACAGTGGGCACTTTGTATAGGAGAGGAGTGTGGAGGGTATGACAGTGAGCAGTATGTACAGGAGAGGAGTGTGGAGGGTACGACAGTGGGCACTATGTATAGGAGAGATGTGTATGACAGCGAGCACTATGTAAAGAGAGGAGTGTGTAGGATATGACAGCGGGTGCTATGTATAGGAGAAAAGTGTGGAGGGTATGACAGTGGGCACTATGTATAGGAGAGGAGGATGAAGTAATCTGGGAAGGAAATATGTAGAAAGGTTTGTGGAAGGATGTTTAGGGACTGCGTAGTGGTTAAGCGGGCCATACATGGATTGAAATTACACCAATTAATAATCTATGTATGGGCTAGCAGGTTTTACACAAGTCAACCTATTAAACGACTTGAGTACAACCAGCCTGTCAGGTTTTCCCCAAAACAATCAGTGCTGCCAGCTATAGTTAGCAACACTGATCATTGTATTCACTGGCAGAACACAATAACACTGCGGGAGTGATTCCCCCATTCACAGGTCAGCGGGTGAGACAGGCTGGGTAGAGATACTAGTCAGTGGCTGGGTAGGCACTGGTTAGTATCAGAGCCAGATACACACATGTGAGGTATCATCGCGATCGTTAGAGCGAGAGCAATAATTCTAGCACTAAACCTTCTCTGTAACTCTAAACAAGTAACCTTCAAAAAAATTTAAAGCATCGCTTGGTACACAAAAAAATCGTGCTAACTTTAGTGTTTTTTTATGAATGAAACAATTTCTTTCCCAAAAAAACTTGAAAAATTGCTGCGCAAATATCGTGTAACATAAAAAGTTGCAAAGACCACCATTTTATTCCATAGGGTGTCTGCTAAAACAACATATATAATGCTTGAGGGTTCTAAGTAATTTTCTAGCAAAAAAAACGATGATTTTTACATGTAGGAGAGAAGTGTCAGAATTGGCCTGGGTGGCAAGGGGTTAATTACCATAAGTAATATACAAATAATTATTATAAGCACTGTGATCTCATCCTCTCAGTCTGCTGCAGAGTGTTC
>CM053027.1:85318346-85471477 GCA_028564925.1 Lithobates sylvaticus
TAATCAAATACCACCAAAAGAAAGCTCTATTTGTGGGAAAAAAAAGGATGTCAATGTTGTTTGGGTACAGCATCGCAGGACTGCACAATTGTCAGTTAAAGCGATGCAGTGCCGTATCGCAAAAAATGGCCTGGTCATTGAGCAGCCAATTCTTCTGGGCTGAAGTGGTTAAGTATATGAATATTTTTGTATGGAAAATTAAATAAACTTTAAATAAAAAAAAAAGATAGATCTTTTGGTAACTTTTGGCTGGATAAATACATTCCTGACATGGTACAATATTTCTCAACATAAGGTTTAAAAAAAAAAAAAAACGGCACCAAGTTTCAATAAAATGAAGTCCTAGCTACAACTGTGCTAGGCTGAAATTATGCCATCAGTCTTCTGCAAGCAAGGTACCCCTTTCCTCCAGTGAACAGCCTGCAACACTGCAACAGTCAAACTGATTTACTAAATGCAAATAGGCTGTTTACTTTGTAAAGGTTGCACTTTGCAGGGGAATTTTCCCCAGAGCTTAACCGCTTCCCGACCGCCTCATGTAGATATACGTCTACAGAATGGCACGGGCAGGCAAAACCACGTACCCGTACGTCCCCTTTAATTTGCCTGCCCGTGGGCAGCGGCGCGCTCGCGACCCGGTCGGGAGCTCCGTGACCCCGGCCGCGGGACCAGCGGACCCGATCGCCGCTGGTGTCCCGCGATCGGGCTACGGAGCTGAAGAACGGGGAGAGGTATGTGTAAACAAACCTCTCCCCGCGCTTCCTACTCTGCCTGTCATTGATTGGCTGTTCCCGGTCATCGGGAAAGCCGATCAATGACGTCAGCCCCGCCCCCTAATGTAAAAAAAAACACACACGTCAGAGCCCATAACCCCTCCCCTCCCCCTAGTGGTTAACTCTTTCACTACAACTGTCATTTATACAGAAATCAATGCATTTAAATAGCATTGATTTCTGTATAAATGACAATGGTCCCAAAAATGTGTCAAAAATGTCCGATGTGTCCGCCATAATGTCGCAGTCACAATAAAAATCGCTGATCGCCGCCATTACTAGTAAAAAAAAATATTAATAAAAATGCTATAAAACTATCCCCTATTTTGTAAACGCTATAACTTTTGCGCAAAACAATCAATAATCGCTAATTGCGATTTTTTTTACCAAAAATATGTAGAAGAATACGTATCGGCCTAAACTGAGGAAAAAAAAATTTTTTTATATATTTTTGGGGGATATTTATTATAGCAAAAAGCAAAAAATATTGCATTTTTTTCAAAATTGTCGCTCTATTTTTGTTTATAGCGCAAAAAATAAAAACCGCAGGGGCGATCAAATACCACCAAAAGAAAGCTCTATTTCTGGAAAAAAAAGGACGCCAATTTTGTTTTGGAGCCACGTCGCACGACCGCGCAATTGTCAGTTAAAGCGACGCAGTGCCGAATCGCAAAAGGGGCCTGGTCCTTTGGCTGCCAATTGGTCCGGGGCTGAAGTGGTTAATGAAATTAGGGATGGGCCCGGTGCTCGATGCGAACCCACGTTCGCATCGAGCACCGGGCGTTCGCTCGCTCGGCGAGCCCAGAACTATTTTGGCCGCTCGCATCACGTTCGTGTGATGCGAGCGGCCCCGCAATGCATTGCGGCCGGCGCGGCCGGCGCAGTGCATTGCTGGCTGATGATTGGCCAAGCATGCACTGTGACCCCGCATGCTTGGCCAATCACAGCCCCGGAAACTCGAAGAGCCATAATTGGCTACAGGCAGGACGCCTGTAGCCAATTACAGCTCAGGGGCTGTAGTACACGCCCCCCCCTATAAAAGGCCGCCACGCCGTCTGCGCCGGTCACATGCTGTTCCGGCGCAGATAGAGCAGGCTAGATCTGTGACACTCTGCTGGATTTAGTTAGTTAGAGAGATTTACTTAGAGAGATTGAGTTAGATAGATTCATTCATTTAGATTGATTTAGAAAGAGGGGCTTGTAGTGTGTTCGTGGCAGGCAGGCAGAGCTCCTATATTTTGTTCCCAGAAGCACCTATAGGACTTGTAGTGTGTTCGTGGCAGGCAGGCAGAGCTCCTATATTTTGTTCCCAGAAGCACCTATAGGACTTGTAGTGTGTTCCTGGCAGGCAGGCAGAGCTCCTATATTTTGTTCCCAGAAGCACCTATAGGACTTGTAGTGTGTTCGTGGCAGGCAGGCAGAGCTCCTATATTTTGTTCCCAGAAGCACCTATAGGACTTGTAGTGTGTTCCTGGCAGGCAGGCAGAGCTCCTATATTTTGTTCCCAGAAGCACCTATAGGACTTGTAGTGTGTTCCTGGCAGGCAGGCAGAGCTCCTATATTTTGTTCCCAGAAGCACCTATAGGACTTGTAGTGTGTTCCTGGCAGGCAGGCAGAGCTCCTATATTTTGTTCCCAGAAGCACCTATAGGACTTGTAGTGTGTTCGTGGCAGGCAGGCAGAGCTCCTATATTTTGTTCCCAGAAGCACCTATAGGACTTGTAGTGTGTTCCTGGCAGGCAGGCAGAGCTCCTATATTTTGTTCCCAGAAGCACCTATAGGACTTGTAGTGTGTTCCTGGCAGGCAGGCAGAGCTCCTATATTTTGTTCCCAGAAGCACCTATAGGACTTGTAGTGTGTTCCTGGCAGGCAGGCAGAGATCCTATATTTTTTGTTCCCAGAAGCACCTATAGGACTTGAAGTGTGTTCGTGCCAGGCAGGCAGAGCTCCTATATTTTGTTCCCAGAAGCTCCTATATTTTGTTCCCAGAAGCACCTATAGGACTTGTAGTGTGTTCCTGGCAGGCAGGCAGAGCTCCTATATTTTGTTCCCAGAAGCACCTATAGGACTTGTAGTGTGTTCCTGGCAGGCAGGCAGAGCTCTATATTTTGTTCCCAGAAGCACCTATAGGACTTGTAGTGTGTTCCTGGCAGGCAGGCAGAGCTCCTATATTTTGTTCCCAGAAGCACCTATAGGACTTGAAGTGTGTTCCTGGCAGGCAGGCAGAGCTCCTATATTTTGTTCCCAGAAGCACCTATAGGACTTGAAGTGTGTTAGTCCAATCACACAGAGATCATATATTTTGTTCCCAGAAGCACCTATAGGACTTGAAGTGTGTTAGTCCCATCACACAGAGATCATATCTTTTGTTCCCAGAAGCACCTATAGGACTTGAAGTGTGTTAGTCCAATCACACAGAGATCATATATTTTGTTCCCAGAAGCACCTATAGGACTTGAAGTGTGTTAGTCCCATCACACAGAGATCATATATTTTCTTCCCAGAAGCACCTATAGGACTTGAAGTGTGTTAGTCCATCACACAGAGATCATATATTTTCTTCCCAGAAGCACCTATAGGACTTGAAGTGTGTTAGTCCCATCACACAGAGATCATATATTTTCTTCCCAGAAGCACCTATAGGACTTGAAGTGTGTTAGTCCAATCACACAGAGATCATATATTTTGTTCCCAGAAGCACCTATAGGACTTGAAGTGTGTTAGTCCCATCACACAGAGATCATATATTTTTCTTCCCAGAAGCACCTATAGGACTTGAAGTGTGTTAGTCCAATCACACAGAGATCATATATTTTGTTCCCAGAAGCACCTATAGGACTTGAAGTGTGTTAGTCCCATCACACAGAGATCATATATTTTCTTCCCAGAAGCACCTATAGGACTTGAAGTGTGTTAGTCCCATCACACAGAGATCATATATTTTCTTCCCAGAAGCACCTATAGGACTTGAAGTGTGTTAGTCCAATCACACAGAGATCATATATTTTGTTCCCAGAAGCACCTATAGGACTTGAAGTGTGTTAGTCCCATCACACAGACCTATATTTTCTTCCCAGAAGCACCTATAGGACTTGAAGTGTGTTAGTCCCATCACACAGAGATCATATATTTTCTTCCCAGAAGCACCTATAGGACTTGAAGTGTGTTAGTCCCATCACACAGAGATCATATATTTTCTTCCCAGAAGCACCTATAGGACTTGAAGTGTGTTAGTCCAATCACACAGAGATCATATATTTTGTTCCCAGAAGCACCTATAGGACTTGAAGTGTGTTAGTCCCATCACACAGAGATCATATATTTTCTTCCCAGAAGCACCTATAGGACTTGAAGTGTGTTAGTCCAATCACACAGAGATCATATATTTTGTTCCCAGAAGCACCTATAGGACTTGAAGTGTGTTAGTCCCATCACACAGACCTATATTTTCTTCCCAGAAGCACCTATAGGACTTGAAGTGTGTTAGTCCAATCACACAGAGATCTTATATTTTGTTCCCAGAAGCACCTATAGGACTTGAAGTGTGTTAGTCCCATCACACAGATCATATATTTTGTTCCCAGAAGCACCTATAGGACTTGAAGTGTGTTAGTCCCATCACACAGACCTATATTTTCTTCCCAGAAGCACCTATAGGACTTGAAGTGTGTTAGTCCAATCACACAGAGATCATATATTTTGTTCCCAGAAGCACCTATAGGACTTGAAGTGTGTTAGTCCCATCACACAGAGATCATATATTTTCTTCCCAGAAGCACCTATAGGACTTGAAGTGTGTTAGTCCCATCACACAGAGATCATATATTTTCTTCCCAGAAGCACCTATAGGACTTGAAGTGTGTTAGTCCCATCACACAGAGATCATATATTTTCTTCCCAGAAGCACCTATAGGACTTGAAGTGTGTTAGTCCCATCACACAGAGATCTTATATTTTGTTCCCAGAAGCACCTATAGGACTTGAAGTGTGTTAGTCCCATCACACAGAGACCTATATTTTCTTCCCAGAAGCACCTATAGGACTTGAAGTGTGTTAGTCCCATCACACAGAGATCATATATTTTGTTCCCAGAAGCACCTATAGGACTTGAAGTGTGTTAGTCCCATCACACAGACCTATATTTTCTTCCCAGAGCACCTATAGGACTTGAAGTGTGTTAGTCCATCACACAGAGATCATATATTTTGTTCCCAGAAGCACCTATAGGACTTGAAGTGTGTTAGTCCCATCACACAGAGCTCCTCTATTTTCTTTGCAGAAGCACCCACAGGACTTCTAGTGTGTTAGTGGCATCACACAGAGCTCCTCTATTTTCTTTGCAGAAGCACCCATAGGACTTCTAGTGTGTTAGTGGCATCACACAGAGCTCCTATATTTTCTTCTCAGCAGCACCCACAGGACTTCTAGTGTGTTAGTGGCATCACACAGAGCTCCTCTATTTTCTTTGCAGAAGCACCCATAGGACTTCTAGTGTGTTAGTGGCATCACACAGAGCTCCTCTATTTTCTTTGCAGAAGCACCCATAGGACTTCTAGTGTGTTAGTGGCATCACACAGAGCTCCTCTATTTTCTTTGCAGAAGCACCCATAGGACTTCTAGTGTGTTAGTGGCATCACACAGAGCTCCTCTATTTTCTTTGCAGAAGCACCCATAGGACTTCTAGTGTGTTAGTGGCATCACACAGAGCTCCTCTATTTTCTTTGCAGAAGCACCCATAGGACTTCTAGTGTGTTAGTGGCATCACACAGAGCTCCTATATTTTCTTCTCAGCAGCACCCACAGGACTTCTAGTGTGTTAGTGGCATCACACAGAGCTCCTCTATTTTCTTTGCAGAAGCACCCATAGGACTTCTAGTGTGTTAGTGGCATCACACAGAGCTCCTCTATTTTCTTTGCAGAAGCACCCATAGGACTTCTAGTGTGTTAGTGGCATCACACAGAGCTCCTATATTTTCTTCTCAGCAGCACCCACAGGACTTCTAGTGTGTTAGTGGCATCACACAGAGCTCCTATATATTCTTCTCAGCAGCACCCACAGGACTACCGACTACAATGGCTGGAAGACCGCCAAGGGGAGGCAGAGCGTGCAGAGCCAAGAACACAGGGCAGGCAGGCTCTGTTTCTAGTGGACGTGGCCGTGGACGTGGACGTGGTCGTGCATCGTCATCAGCACGTGGCCATGGGACACGCGCGTCTTTGTTTTCGGCAGCTGGACATGTGGAGCCGCATCATGCTGAAGGCTTGGTAGAATGGATGACCAAGCCCTCCTCATCCTCCTCATCCTCTCTCACCCAGGCTCAGGGTACTGGCAGAGCATCATCAGCCACCCCTTCCCTAGACCCACCATGTCCTCCTGAGGAGTCCCCCGAACTCTTTGAGCACAGTGTTGGGTACATGCTCCAGGAGGATGCCCAACGATTCGAAGGCTCGGATGATGATACCCAGCTTGAGGAATCTGGCAGTACTGTTCCACCAGCTGCAGCTTACTGCCAGGTTTGCTCTAGTGGTGAAGAGGGAGGGGATGATGAGGTCACTGACTCCACGTGGGTGCCTGAAGGGAGAGAGGATGAGGAGGAGGACTAGGAGGAGGAGGATGCAGCGTCACATGTCCAACGAGGCAGGGTGCCCCCTGGAGGCCAGGTAGAGGCCAGCACAGCAACTGTACAACACCGCAGAGCTCCGCCTGTGCAGGGCGCTGCCTCTGCACGTTATCAGAAAAGTTCTTTGGTGTGGGCCTTTTTTGAGACGAGTGCAGCAGATCGCACCACTGCTATTTGCAATATTTGTCTCAAGCGTATCTCGCGTGGCCAAAACATCAGCCGCTTGGGCACCACAAGCATGACCAGACATATGGCGACCTGCCATGCAGCTCGTTGGCAGGCACACATAAAAGACCCACACCAAAGAACTAAGCGGACCTCTCCTTGCTCCTCCTCAGCTGGGATCTCCATCCCCACTACACCTTCAGTCCTCTCTGAAAGCTGCTCTGAGAGGACTGAAGGTGTAGAATTAGGTGTGTCACAACCAAGTACTTGCAGTACACCGACGTCCGATTGCAGCAGGCAAATTTCCCTGCCCCAGCTGCTGGACCGTAGAAAGAAGTACACTCCCAGCCATCCACATGCCCAGCGGTTGAATGCTAGCCTGGCTAAATTGCTAGCACTTCAACTGCTGCCTTTTCAGTTGGTAGACTCGGCCCCCTTCCGTGAGTTTGTTCAATGTGCGGTTCCTCAGTGGCAGGTTCCCAAACGCCACTTTTTCTCACGGAAGGCGATTCCGTCTCTCTACCGGCATGTGGAGGGCAATGTCCATGCCTCGCTGGACAGGGCGGTCAGCGGTAAGGTGCATATTACCGCTGACTCATGGTCCAGCAGGCATGGACAGGGACGGTACCTTTCTTTCACGGCCCATTGGGTCACTCTATTGGCAGCTGGGAGGGATGCAGGACAAGGTGCAGTAGTGTTGGAGGTTGTTCCGCCACCACGCCTCCAAAACGCTACTACTGCTACTGGTTGTGACACACCTCTCTCCTCCACCCCCTCCTCTTCTTCTTCCTCCAGTGCTCTGTCCTTGGAACCAGCGGTGCTCCGTAGGCGTACAAGGGGCTACGCAAGTACGCAGGCAAAAAGATGCCATGCCGTGCTTGCGCTGGTGTGTTTGGGGGACAGGAGCCACACTGGGCCAGAGGTTCTGGCAGCTCTGCAGGGGCAGGCCGAGAGGTGGTTGACGCCACGTCAGCTTAAGCCAGGAATGGTCGTTTCTGACAATGGCACCAACCTCCTCTCCGCCCTGCGACAGGGGCAGCTCACCCATGTGCCCTGCATGGCTCACGTCCTCAACCTGGTGGTGCAGCGGTTCTTGGGCAGGTTCCCAGGCTTACAGGATGTCCTGAGGCAGGCCAGGAAAGTCTGTGTGCATTTCCGCCGATCTTATAATGCCAGTGCTCGGCTGACTGAGCTGCAAAAGGAGCTGAACCTGCCCAAGAACCGCCTAATATGTGACATGCCCACCAGGTGGAACTCAACGTTGGCCATGCTGCAGCGACTGCACACGCAGCAGAGGGCCATCAATGAGTACCTTTGCGACTACGGCACCAGGACAGGGTCAGGGGAGCTTGGTTTTTTTTCCCCACGTCAGTGGAGCATGATCAGGGATGCATGCACTGTCCTCTCACCATTTGAGGAGGCCACGAGGATGGTGAGCAGTGACAGTGCATGCATCAGTGACACTGTCCCTCTTGTCCACCTGTTGGAGCATACGCTGCGTGGGATAATGGACAGGGCACTTGAGGCAGAACAGAGGCAGGAAGAGGAGGACTTCCTTGCCTCTCAAGGCCCCCTTTATCCGGACAGTGTTCCTCCTGTCCCACCCATCACACAGGAAGAGGATGAGGAGGAGGAGGAGGAGGAGGAGGAGGATTGTGTGAGCATGGAGGTGGAGCCTGGCACTCAGCATCAGCAGCAGCAGTCTTTTAGGGATGATGTACAGTCCCAACAAACCAGTGGACTTGTACGTGGCTGGGAGGAGGTGGCTGGCGATCATGTCATCCTCAGTGACCCAGAAGACTCCGGACCGAATGCCTCAGCTAACCTACGCTGCATGGCCTCCCTGATCCTGCAAAGCCTGCGGAAGGATCCTCGTGTTCTTCGGATCAAGGAGAGGGACCATTACTGGCTGGCCACTCTCCTTGATCCGCGGTACAAGGGTAAGGTTGCGGACCTTATCTTGCCGTCGCAGAGGGAGCAGAGGATGAGACATCTCAGGGAGGCCTTGCAGAAAGGTCTGTGCAACGCGTTCCCAGAAACTGGGAGGCTACAAACTCCTGGTCCTGGGCGACGAGTTGCTGAGGCTTCGGTCAGTGGCAGAAGGAGCGGTGGGGAAGGTGGACGTCTGACCGATGCGTTCAGACAATTTTTTAGTCCGCAGCCCCAAGGTATGATCGGTTCCAGCAACCATCGCCAGCGTCTGATATACATGGTGCAGGAATACCTTGGGGCAAGGTCAGACTTGGACACCTTTCCCACCGAAAATCCTCTGGCTTACTGGGTCCTGAGGATGGATCACTGGCCAGAGCTTGCACAGTATGCAATTGAGCTACTGGCCTGTCCTGCCTCCAGCGTTCTGTCCGAACGCACATTCAGTGCTGCTGGAGGATTTGTGACTGATCATAGGGTGCGCCTGTCCACCGCCTCGGTTGATCGACTGACCTTCATCAAAATGAATCAGTCTTGGATCACCACCAGCTACCAGGCACCTGAGGCGGATATAACCGAATAATTTTTAATGTCACATCACATCCCTTCAAGACTGCCTATGCTGATGCTGAGTGACTGTCCTCTTATGTTCACTGACTATCCTCTTCCTCCTCCTCAATGATCCATGCCACCACACCAGTGCCTAAGGCACAATTTTTCAGCCCCTGTTTAACAGGGGCGTGTACATACAATTTTTTTAAAAAAAATGCTTCGCAACACTGTGCTCCAAGTACAGTATCTGTGAGGGGTTGCAGTGTTGTGGCACCAGCACCAGTGCCTAAGGCACAATTTTTCAGCCCCTGTTTAACAGGGGCGTGTACATACAAATTTTTATAAAAAAATGCTTCGCAACAATGTGCTCCAAGTACAGTATCTGTGAGGGGTTGCAGTGTTGTGGCACCAGCACCAGTGCCTAAGGCACAATTTTTCAGCCCCTGTTTAACAGGGGCGTGTACTTACAATTTTTTAAAAAAATGCTTCGCAACACGTGTGACTGCTGTGCTCCAAGTACAGTATCTGTGAGGGGTTGCAGTGTTGTGGCACCAGCACCAGTGCCTAAGGCACAATTTTTCAGCCCCTGTTTAACAGGGGCGTGTACATACAATTTTTATAAAAAAATGCTTCGCAACAATGTGCTCCAAGTACAGTATCTGTGAGGGGTTGCAGTGTTGTGGCACCAGCACCAGTGCCTAAGGCACAATTTTTCAGCCCCTGTTTAACAGGGGCGGGTACTTACAAATTTTAAAAAAATGCTTCGCAACACGTGTGACTGCTGTGCTCCAAGTACAGTATCTGTGAGGGGTTGCAGTGTTGTGGCACCAGCACCAGTGCCTAAGGCACAATTTTTCAGCCCCTGTTTAACAGGGGCGGGTAATTACAAATCTTGATCTAATAGTTCACAGCAGGGCCCATTCCTGCGCCCACCAAGAGTAACTATGAGGGCCTACAGTCTTGTGGCAACACCGTCCACCACCACCGCCAAAGGCCCAATTTTTCTGCCCTGTTCATCAGGTGCTTGCAATTACAAATCTTGATCTAATAACTCACAGCAGGGCCCATTCCTGCGCCCACCAAGAGTAACTGTGAGAGCTTACAGTCTTGTGGCAACACCGTCCACCACCACCACCACCACCCCCAATTTTTCTGCCCTGTTCAACAGGTGCATGCAATTACAAATCTTGATCTATTAACTCACAGCAGGGCCCATTCCTGTGCCCACCAGTCTTGTGGCTACACCAACATCTAATAGGGCAAATTTCTGCAGAGTATATACGCCAGGCCCCTACTTTCATACATCCAACTTACAAACGACTCCTACTTGCAAATGGAAAGAGAAAACAGGAAGTGAGAGGAAATCTACCCCTAGGAAGGGAAATTCTATCCTGTTAGATTTAATTTGGGAAAAAGGTATCTCCTCTCTACTGATACTTTATCACCAATCCTTGTTTCAATTAAAACCCCACTTTTTCCAAAAACATTTGTCATTGGGACGGAAAGTGAGGTGACATGTTCTGAACAGATGTGCAAAGACAGCAAATGTTACAGGGGTGATAACCCCTCCCTATGTTCTCCAAAAAGCTTAAAAATAGATTTTTTTGGGATGGAGCTACACTTCATAATGTACCTGTTCAGATTCTACTTAAGAACAAACCTAAAGCCGCAAGTGGTTTTAAATGGCTTCTTTTTTTCCTTTAAAAATTTCATTTTGTGCAAGGACAGTTCTAAACACGGGAAACACATGCCACTTCACAGGCATACTTTAGACACCCCCAGGTACCATATTTAAAGGAAAATTTCACTTTTTTTTTTTCACTTTATGCATCATTAAAATGACTGCTCCCGAAAAAACGTTAGTTTTTAAAAGTTCTTTTTGCATTGATATATGTCCCCTGGGGCAGGACCCGGTCCCCAAACCTGTTTTATGACATTAACATGCATATTGGCCGTTGTAATTAGCACTTTTGATTTCGAACGTTCGCGTCCATTATAACGTATAGGGTTCGAAAATTCGCGCGAACTTTCGGTCGGTTCGAAGGTTCTGGTGCGAACCGAACCCGGGGGTGTTCGGCTCATCCCTACTTAGCATCCACGTGAACTTAATTTAAAAAATAAATCTAATGATAACTTCACTTTAAGTCTCATGTATAGTAAGTGTCTGAAAGAAAATAGAGTATTTGCCATTAGTAGCAATTATAACTACTGTATATTCTACTTTAGTAGGGAAATAGCGGATTGCTATTGGTTGTTATGATCAACACATCTTTCTTTATATCTATTAACTTAAAGCATACCATACTTTGTTAAAATTAAACGACTGGTACTTTGCCCTATATCAGCAAAGCACAGGTTGTCTTTAAAGTATTTGTAAACCCCAAAAAATAACTTATATTTTTGGTATTTAGTTTTGTAGTTTTTTTTCTATTTAACTTCTCTTATTTGTTCCATTTTGGTGTGTTATATATACTACTGAAAAGATCACCAGATTAAATAAAAAAGAAAAACAAATGGAAATATCTCATATTATGACTAGATTTTAAGTTACATTTTTCCAACTGGAACTTTAGTCAAACCACTAAATACATACAAGGAAATATGGGCAAAAATTGTGACGACTTGTAGAATGCTTGTGACATTCGTTTAATGATTTTTTTTATAAATAGACCCCATAGAGAGCCTATACATCCTTTAGTCAATATTGTTAGTACAATATTGTTAGACTATTGTCAATAGTGTTGTGTACAGTAGTTGCTCCATCCTAAAGCCTCATACACTAGATCGGACTTTGTACAAACTTACCCGTGTATTTTTGTACAAAGGGCGTTGGCCTCAAGTTTGTATTACATACACACAATCAGACTTTTTAGGCAACAAATATGAACGTAGTGACGTTTCAACGTACTGACGACACTTCAAAAGAGGACGTTCAAATACTCCAGTGCCACCTTTGGTCAACTTCTGTATTGTTGTCTGATCTTTTACATTGGTTCTGAGAATGCGTGTTTGTACTTTGTACAAAAGTCTGATAGTTTTGTGTACACAGGGTCGGACTTTGCTCCATCTGACTTTTGTTGGCAGAAAGTTGGTCCGTTCACACAGCCAACAAAAATCAGATGAAAACTGAAAAAGTTGGTCCGATGGAGCGTACACACGGTCGGATGTTGGTCCAAAACAGCTAATTTGCATGTTTGTTGTCAAAAAGCCTGATCGTGTGTACGGGCCTTTACTTCGTCCCACTATCCTAGCTCAATTTCCCTAATGTTTGGTTGAGGTGATTGTAGCCGTATTAGTGCACTTTCTGCTAAAACTTTGTGAATGAATACTGCTTGGACCTTGAAATAGGGGCCATACCTCAAAAGTTTGTCCTGAAAAATTGTATATTAGTGCAAGTATAAAAAAAAAGGATCACAGACAATACTGAATAGTTTCTGCTTAAAGAGGAGTTCCCCTTAAAAAAATAAAAATAAAAGTCAGCATCTACAAATACTGCAGCTGCTGACTTTCAATAATCGGACACTTACCTGTCCCAGGGTCCATCGATGCGGGGGAACGAAGCCCTGCTCACTCCCCCCTCCGCTCGGCAGCGCCAGCATTCTTACTGTGGGCACTCGGCTGTGGCTTCAGAGCCGGGCACCCACTGCGCATGCGTGAGCGGCGCCACGCGCCGTGATTGACCGCGCAGTCATCTGGGACCTGTCACGTGTCCCAGATGACTGACAGGAGGGAGGGGGCAGAGCTGAGCCCTTCCTGCACCGAGGGGAAGTGATGTCACCATCCCAGGCACTGAAGGAGGCAGACAACAAGGGACCCCCTAGCAACAGGCATTTAGAGGTGAGTTAAAAAAAAAAATTCCAAATGTTTTATTTTTTTATTCTTTTAGGAATTTTAATCATTTTTTTTTTTGAGTGCAACACCACTTTAATGAATGGAAAAGATGAAAAGTTATTTCTTCATGCATGTAATTTTCAGTTCAACTGTAAATATAAGGTCAATAGGAGAGTGCTAAATATAGTAATAGATATATCTCTTCTCTTGATCACTGATTTTTCTCTGAACAGAATTTCTTAATTGATCACTTAACCTGCAGCTCCACCTGCAGTTGAAGCAGGATATTTTGATGCAACTTAAAACTGTGTCATTCCCTTGAGAAAACTTTGTCATTTTGCCTTGGTTTACCAATTACTAAAAACTGATTTGTGGGCAGGCATAAAATATCATAGTTTAATCTAGTATGTTTTAAATAAAAAAATCCCTTGTGCAGTTAGGCCTCATTTACACGTGTGTACCTTGTCATACACCCATGTGAAGGCCTGTTTTCACCCGCGTGGGTTGCACAGGTGTTCCATGCAGGGGCGTGCAGTCAGTATGTTCAAAACAATATTATAAGAAATTAAAACAATCAGCACAAAAGAAACCTGAATATTAAATAAATGCAGCTGAACACTGAGAGATATTCACAACATATAACATAGAAATATAACAAAAGCAGTGCAGCACAAGCAATAGATGAACATAAAGTCCATATAACATGAATGGTGAACCACAAAACCCAGAGATCAGTAGGGAAGATGTTTCACATGATGGAAAACGGCAAGAGCAACAGCTACAAGTGACAACCCCTCCACCTCCAAGGCAATTGCTTTGCGAACCTCAAGCAATAGACTCCTGAACTAACATGTAGTCAAACTTGCATGTCCCATGCATTTTGTAAAGAGCACCAAGAACTGGAACATTACCGAGAACCGGAACTCCCGAATAGGGATGGGCCGAACAGACCCCTGTTCGGTTCGCACCAGAACTTCCAAACACCGCAAAAGTTCGGACCCAAATAACGAACCCCATTAGAGTCAATGGGACTCGAACGTCAAAAATCAAAAGTGCCCATTTTTAACCACTTCAGCCCTGGAATATTTTACCCCCTTCCTGACCAGCGCACTTTTTGCGATTCAGCACTGTGTCGCTTTAACTGAAAATTTTGTGGTTGTGCGACGTTGCACCCAAACAAATTATTTTTCCCACAAATAGAGCTTTCTTTTGATGGTATTTGATCACCTCTGCGTTTTTTTTTTGTGCTTTAACCCTTTCCCGCCGAGCGTACGCACATCTGCATACTCGGCTTTTGGGGGTTATACCGGGATGATGCCCACAGCTGCAGGCATCATCCCGGTACCGTTGTTTAGAGAGGGTGATTGGCTATCCAGGTATAACAACTGGTGAGGCTAAAAGCCGCTCGGCTGTTACACCGGAGGAGCGGGAGGGGACGTCCGATCGAACATCCGCCGCTTCCGGCGGCTAGTGACAGACTGGAATGAAGCTGGAAATGGCTTGGTTCCAGTCTCCTGGATGTAAACACGGAAGCGACGTCACAACGTCACTTCCTGTTTACTCGGCTGCCAATGGCGCCGGATTAAAAAAAAATATACAGTATTCAGATACACTGTTTTTGTTGATCTGAATACTTTGAAGTGTAAAGGAGGGATTTGGGGTCTTTTAGACCCCCGATCCCTCCATAAAGAGTACCTGTCACCACCTATTACTGTCACATTCCCTGTGACAGCAATAAAAGTGATCAAATTTAAAAAAAATAAAAAACACAATTTAATTATCTAAAATTAAATAAAATAAATAAGAAAAAAAAATGTTTTAAAGCGCCCCCTTCCCTGCGAGCTCATGCAGCAAAGAAAACACATACGGAAGTCGCACCCGCATATGTAAACAGTGTTCAAATCACACATGCGAGAGCAATAATACTAGCACTGGACCTCCTACGTAACTCTAACCTGGAAACCGTAAAACATTTTTAAAGCGTCGCCTATGGAGATTTTTAGGTACCGTAGTTTGTCGCCATTCCACGAGTGCATGCAATTATAAAGCGTGACATGTTTGGTATCTATTTACTCGCCGTAACATCATCTTTCACGCTATAGAAAAAAATTGGGCTAACTTTACTGTTTAGTTTTTTTTAAATTCACGAAAGTATCTTTTTCCCAAAAAGTTGCGCTTAAAACACTGGTGCACAAATACTGTGTGACAAAAAATATTGCAACAATCGCCATTTTATTCTCTAGATTCTCTGCTAAAATATATATATAATGTTTGGGGGTTCTAAGTAATTTTCTAGCAAAAAAATATGAATTTTAACTTGTAAACACCAAATGTCAGAAATGAGCGTAGTCATGAAAGGGATAAACAAAAAAGAGCGAACATTTTGAAAAAAATTCAATATTTTTGACTTTTTGCTATAATAAATATCCCCCAAAGATATTATAGTTTAGGCCAATATGTATTCTACATATCTTTGGTAAAAAAAATCAGAATAAACAATGTGCAAGGCCTGAACTCACCAATCAAAAGAAAAAAACTCTTCACACATTACAAATCCCTTAAACTAGATATCCTGATGATCCAGGAAACCCATTTCCCAATGCGGTACAGTCCCAACTTTATCCACGCTCAATACCCTCATTTCTTTCTTGCAAAGGCAGAGAACAAAACTAGAGGAGTGGCAATTTTCTTGTCTAAATCATGGGACTTCACTTTTATATCCGACTACAAGGATGTGGAGGGGAGGTATATCTTAGTCAAGGGGACTATAGGAGGTCACATATACTCCCTGGTTTCCTACTATGCCCCTAACAAAGGACAAGAACATTTCTTCAAGCGTATCCTGAATGAGCTTTCCCCGCGACTAGAGGGCACTGTGATTTGGGGGGGAGATTCCAACATAGCGTTCGATCAGGCACTAGATAAATCCAAGCCCCCCAAGACACAGCTTACCAAACCCACCAGGGCGAGCCTGAGGGTAGCAAAACTCCTACACAACAGGGGCCTCATTGACGCATGGAGAGAATTCAATCCCTCCAAAAGGGATTTTACCCACTACTCATATCCGCACGACACATATGCCAGAATTGATCATATTTTAGTCCCCCCAGACTTACTGCCAGCGATTGCCAGATCCCACATAAGTGATACAGTCCTCTCAGATCACTCACTAGTCCTCATACACGTGCGATCCAACGCACACAGGACAAAACGGGGGCAATGGCGCCTAAATGAGTCCATCCTTTCCAATCCGGTGCAGGTAACAGAAATAAACAAAGCTCTGACTGACTACTTCACCCTAAATAACGTAGGGAACATTTCACCGGAGACACTTTGGGCTGCGCACAAAGCCGTGATCAGGGGCAAGATTATACAAATAGGTTCCCGACTCAAGAAAGAACACATGATACAGATAGAAAACCTTGAGAAATCTTACAAATCAGCCAAAGCCCAACACAAACGCAACCCCTCCCCGACCCTGCTAGCCCAAATTGACAAGCTGAGATTAGAACTCAACCTAGCCCTGACGACAAAAGCGGAAAAATCAATCCGCTGGAACTCGAACAAATTTTATACTCAGAAGGGGAAGATAGGACCTATGTTGGCCGCTAAACTCTCTCCCAAAACAAAACTATACTCCTTCCCCAAAATCAGAACCGCAAACCAAGGCCTTACGGCCAATCCCACCAAAATACTTGATGCCTTTCAGAAATTTTACACTGACCTTTACAGTGCCCCACCCCAACCACCAAGTAATGCAATGTCCGACTTTATGGATGGTCTACATATTCCACGTTTGGAAGACGACCATAGAGCAATCCTAGAGGCCCCATTCACAACGGAAGAAGTAACCACAGTAATAAAAGGCCTTAGAACAGGGTCGGCGCCTGGTCCCGATGGGCTATCGGCTCCCTATTACAAGACCTTCGGAGAATCCCTAACCCCACATATGACAAGATTCTTTAACCACCTGACTCAAGGCAATCCCCTAGATCCCCAACTGAATACGGCCTACATTACGGTCATTCCTAAACCTGATAAGAACCCAGAAGAAGTAGGAAACTACCGACCCATTTCTCTCATCAACTCAGATCTCAAAATACTCACAAAAATAATGGCAGTTCGCCTTTCATCCTTCATTAGCAAATATATACACAAAGACCAGGTAGGGTTCATCCCTGGCAGGCAGGGACCGGACCAAATTAGAAGAGCGATTGATATCGTATCCATTCTCCAATCTAACTGGGATGGGGGGCCGACACAACAGGGACTCCTGCTATCACTAGACCTCCAAAAGGCATTCGATTCAGTATCATGGTCCTACCTATTCCCCCTCCTGGAGCGATGGGGCTTTGGCCCTCGCTTCAGAGGGACCATACACTCCCTTTACTCACAACCCAAAGCCCAAATACGCATTCAGGGACATTACTCCAATCCTGTTACCATTGCCAGAGGGACGAGACAAGGCTGCCCATTATCACCAATTATTTTTGCCTTAGCAATTGAAACACTTGCCATAGCAATACGAACCAACCCAGATATCCAAGGGGTCAAATGCGGAGATAAGACTCACAAGTGCGGCCTGTTTGCAGACGACATGCTTTTATTCTTGACGTCTCCCGTTACTTCCCTCCCAAACCTATTTAAAACACTAACAGACTTCTCTAAAATATCGGGACTGACGGTGAATTACTCTAAATCACAGGCACTAAACATATCTCTCCCACCCTCCATGGTTACCCTGCTCCAAAAATCCTTCCAATTCCTATGGGGAAAGGGCTTCATCAAATATTTGGGGATCTCCCTCACAGATAGGATAGAATCACTGTACATTAAAAATTACCCCCCGCTATTCCATAAACTAACAGCTGATCTGAAAGTGTGGTCGCAATATGAGCTTTCCTGGTTAGGCAGAGTCAACTCCATCAAAATGACCCTACTCCCTAGAATCCTATATTTCTTTAGGTCCCTCCCAATTTCTGTTAGGAAAGATCAACTCAAGCCCCTTCAAAGTAAAATCCTACAATTTATCTGGGGGAAATCGGGGTATAGAATCCCCCAACACACTCTATACCTTCATAAAAAAAAAGGGGGACTAGGATTACCATCTCTACTTAAATACTACCAAGCGGCCGGGTTAGCCCAATTTTCCACGGTATACTCAACCTCTGAAAAACCAGATTGGGTCAACATTGAAAGGCAAGCAGTTCCACGGTACACTCTAGATTATCTACTGTGGTGCCCACAAAAACAAAGGCCAGCGATTCTTTCCCCCACCCTCTCACACTCTTATGCGCTCTGGGATAGTATCCGTACAGCCAAAACCCTTGTCTCCGGGGCACGACCTCTCTCCCACATCTTTCACAATCCCGACTTCCCTCCTGGGATGGTCATTAGGGCATTCCAATGGTGGCTGGATAAGGGACTGTACCGCATTGGACACTATTTCACGAGTAAAGGACCTATTACCCTAAAGTTCTGTACCCATAAACTTGATATGCCAATCTCTGAGAAGTTCAGGTTTGGCCAATTATCCCACTTCCTGCACAAGATTTGGACCGAAAAACCCTTGCCCCCCACTTTTACCAACTATGAACTGTGGTGTTGTCAAGCCGGGAGCCAGAAAGGAGGCATATCAGTCATATACTCGTTGCTCACACAACCTACTGGTAAATCCACATACATGTCTGAATGGGGGGCTGACCTCCAACAAAATTGGGACTTGGATACTTGGCACCAAGCAGGCTCTAGAGCCTTCAGTGGCATACTCAACACTTCTCTAATAGAAGCGAACATTAAAGTACTGATGAGATGGTACATGACCCCATCCAGATTGGCAGCGATATTCCCCTCCGCGGACCCCTGCTGTTTCAGGGGGTGTCAGCTGAGGGGAACCATGGTACACATTTGGTGGGAATGTCCCAGGATTAGGCCGGTTTGGTCAAAAATATTTACTTTAATCACCAAAGTCACGAATTGCAAGATACCTAGGACTGCAGCAGTTGCACTCCTGAATGCTAATATTACCAAGGTTCCCAAACCCAAGCGAAGGCTGATTCACTTTATTCTGCTAGGGGCGAAACTAACCATTGCTAGAGCTTGGAAATGCCCAAAGATCGCCTTCCGAGCGATAATCCACAAGATATCATGGATAATGTCCCAGGAGAAGTTAGCCAGTATACTACTGGACACAACCCATAAGTTCGAAGCTATATGGGAACCATGGGCATCCTACTGTGGGATATCCCTTATTCCGGGAGTTCCCCCAGACAATTCTCGGTTACATTACTAAATGGCGGCACAACCCCTCCCACCCTCTCCCCTTCTTTCTGCCTTTCCTTTCCTCTCTCTCCTTACTCTGTTTCTCTCACGAAAACCCTATAGGTTTTTACTATTTTTGCAAGTTTGCTTGAGGAGGTTTTCATGAATGCACAGGTGGATTTAGCTGACACACTTCCATTTGAGGGGCCCACACCCTCACAAGACGTAAGGATAGCCCAATTATCCTCACCCTTGATATCGTAATAACTACGGGGATAAGACCGTGGGAGAGATGGCTCGGGGCACAGCTTGCTCCCACTGGGGGTGCCCAGAGCCAACTCTCTTCTCACATATAACCCTTAACCCATTGATACCCCTCTTTCAGCAGAAACTCCCGGGTTGAGGTATTAAGTAAACCCCTCCCCACCGGTACTCCACTCTTCACCTGGTCTTTAGATATGTGCTAGTTATATTTACTCAAGCTCAGTTTTTTCATGTTTATCTTTTTCTTATTAATGTAACATGATCGATATAGGGCGATTTATTCTGTACGCCCGTGTTTTGTAAGCTCTGTTCAACTTAATAAAAATTTATTGAAAGAAAAAATCAGAATAAGCATATATAGATTGGTTTGCGCAAAAGTTATAGCGTCTAAAAAAGATAGTTTTATGGCTTTTTTATAATTATTTTTTTCTATTAGTAATGGTGGCGAACTGCGATTTTTATTGTGACTGTGACATTATGGCGGACACTTCCGAGGACTGACCAACACGTCCACCTTTGCCTGTAGACACATTTGTTGCTGGCCCCCTTACAGTGCCATGGGAACGTTTGTCTCTCCTTGCTGTCCTCCCAGACATTATTGGGAGGGAGGGAGGGGGGCGGTGCTTATAAGCAAATGTAAATAAGAAGTTGAAATCTGTACGTAGATGCACTTTAATCAATGTAAAGAGGTGTTTGGTGCACTTTATTTTGAGTACTCACACTACACAGACACACTCCACGGATACACTATAATATACTGCAATATAATGCGGCAAACATACAGTGACAAACAGAATTCTATGGCGTTAAACTGTCAGTAACGCACATAAAGTAAATGGCATTAAACTGGCAGTTACGCACACAAAAGTAAATGGCGTTAAACTGGCAGTAACACACAAAACTATATGGCGTTAAACTGGCAGTAACGCACCAAACTATATGGCGTTAAACTGGCAGTAAAGCACAAAACTATATGGTGTTAAACTGGCAGTAACGCAAACATAACTATATGGCGTTAAACTGACAGTAATGCACACAGAACTACATGGCGTTAAACTGGCAGTAATGCACAGAAAACTATATGGCGTTAAACTGGCAGTAACGCACACAGGACTATATGGTGTTAAACTGGCAGTAATGCACACAAAACGATATGATGTTAAACTGGCAGTAAAGCACACAGAACTATATGGCGTTACACTGACGCTATCTAAACTGTCCTACTCTAGCTTTACACTAATGTAAAGATTACTGACACAGACTCATTACACTACACTGAAACTATCTGAGCTGTGCCTACTCTGCACTAATGTATGTATGAATGACACAGTCTCACTACACTACAGTGAAACTATCTAAGCTGTCCCTACTCTAGCTGCACACTATGCAAAGCTGAATGATGGTCCTCACACTATCCCTAGAGTAACACTATACTAATATTCTACACTGACAATTGAACCAAAATAGCACAGTATAGCACACTAACCAACTAATAGCACTGAACAGAGCCCTGTTCTATGTCTCTCCACGCCGAAATCACACTGAAAATGGCTGCCATTGAAAGAATACTTTTATACTGTGGGGCGGGAATGAGCCATGATTTGATAAAGTCATAATGACAGTGTCCAATCATGACTCTGACAGTGCTCTGTGCCCTGATTGGCTAAAGCTTTCACTGCTTCAGCTAATCAGGGCTTCGTGGTCGGTTCGGGGGCCAAATAAACAGCTGTTCACCGAACGTCCGAACAGTGAACGTTCGGCCCGAACTTAGGCTCGGACCGAACCGTTCACCCATCCCTACTTCCAAAATCTGAGATAAAATGTCTAAATGCAAAATAAAAGAAATCTAAGTGCTCTCCAGTTAAAAAGATAAAGCGATTTATTTAAATAAAAAACCTACTCACACAGAGTCAGGCTATACACACATGTATTACAGAACATCAGGAGATGATCAGAATGATAGCGGGTGATGTCAGACATAGCCTCTCCCCTCCAGGGTCCTTAATTCTTTAATTCCCACATAACTCTTGCTATGGGGGTTTATCTCAACTTATATCAGCACTTACTTTGTCTGCTGTTTCTACTTTTAATGCTGCTCTTGTTCTAAAATTAGCTAGTCCAAAGAATCCTGCCACAAGTTTCCTGTTCTTGGATACCTTCCTTGCTATGCATGGTCTTATGGAGCCACCTTTCACATGCATGCACCTTACAATCCCTTTTGTAGTACTACTTTAACACCGGTCATAGACTTTGATTAACTAACGTAAATATATTTGCATAGGGGGCGTGGCCTGACCTGGCTTGAAGATGGACGCTTAGTTCCAGAGCTCCCGCTGCCTTAGGACTTTTCATCTGCCTATCTGAGGTATTTTTTGCCCACTAACCTCTAGCTCTCATGGGGACTGCCTCGCGGAACTCGTCAGCCTCCCGCTCCCGTTCTCCTCGCAGAAATTCCGGGAGTACAGGCAACAATATACCGGACATGTTCCGATCTAACATGGGAAACATGGCGCCTGCCCCTCAAGGAGTCCCACAGAACCCGCTTCCCGCTCCTGTCGTCGCGCTATCATCTACCGAGCCGCCCCTGTCTCAAGACAACACAAATCCGGACACAAACTCACCGGCTTTACAACCTCACCTCAGCATCCATGACCTACGAACCATCGCTGCTGACATAAAGGACACTTTGTCAGCAGCCATCTCTGAGCTGCGCCTGGACCTCCGCTCCCTAAATGACAGGGTTCTAGCTGTTGAAGAATCGGTGGATAGGCAGCATTCTCAGTTGAAAAAAACTACCCACCATGTTGACACCCACACCCTACAGCTCCGTGACATGCAAAGGCACCTGGAAGACCTCGACAACAGGGGCAGACGTCACAACCTTAGGGTGAGAGGTCTTCCAGAGGCCGTTGAGGGTACCAGACTTCAACCGGCCGTGACGGCATTGTTCAATAACCTCCTCAACAGACCCCCTCTTACTCCCATCGCCATGGACAGGATTCACCGGGCCCTTCGGCCTAGAGGCAAAGAGTCAGATCCAGCACGTGATGTGATATGCTGCCTGCCTGATTTCAAAGTCAAAGAGGATGTCCTCAGACAGGCCAGAGGATCGCAACAAATCTCCCATGATGGCCACCCTATACAGATTTTTCAGGATCTGTCTGGCATTACCTTACAACACCGAAGGGATCTACGACCGCTGTTGGATGTCCTCCGTGCCAACAACATTGTCTACAAATGGAAGTTCCCGTTCTGCCTGGCTGCCACTTTACATGGCCGTACTGCCTTCCTGAAGGTACCCGAAGACCTCCCGCAGTTCTGGCGCATTCTAAATATCCCCCCGCCTGAGGTTCCCGATTGGTATGCGGCGTTTCGCCGCTCCGCGGTCAGACGAGATACACCACCGCCGGAATCCATGGATACCCAGCACACCGAATCCCGCACCCGCTCACCCCCATCTGCCCGCTCCGCTGCAACAGGAACCCGTAACAACCGCTACGGTTCCCCGTTCAGCTCACGAAGGGCCAGGAGGGACCGTTAATCAAAGTCTGCCGGTATGTGCTCTCCCCACCTAGTGGGTACTTTAGCTCCCAATGTTTGCGTTCTTATTGTTTTACAAGTTTGCCGCCATTCCCGGCTATATGTTTTTACAGTCTTGTTTTAATACAAGCTCATAGTCTGACTGAACTTTCATGTCCCTTCTCGACACACTCCCCTGTAGTTCTCGGCAATCTAGTCAGGATGACTTTGGCGCCAATACTCCGCCCATCAATGCCTACAATCCCCAAACTGCCTTGCGGTTGAGTGACTGCCCCCTGCACTGTGAACCCTCCAGCTTCTTACGCCTCATCTCTTTCTACTCCTGCTGAGGCCGTTGTCTCCACCCCCTCTGGGTCTCATTTCAAGACGCGGATCGAACACTCACTGTTTACCCTTATGGGGTCCCTTGCCAACAATGCTTTCCTCTACCAAAGCATGCGACAACTGTTCTACGCCTATGGTGACTCTGCTTCTCGGATCCTGGTTGGCTCTACTGACGGATCGACGTCGCCTTCATGTAAGATCTGACAATTAGTTCCATCTGATGCACCCAGTCCCCCCTCACCTGCTACCCTCTGGCCCTATCCCTGGCTAGTTCATCTCTCTCATACCTCCAGGACCGTGTTTTACTACGGATCCCCCCAAGATTTCCTCACTCCCTGTGCATCCACGTACGTTTGACAACTGATTTTCTGCAGACTGTCATCTTTGGTGTTTTTTTTTTTTTTTTATTAACCGCTTCCCTTTGATGGATGCCACGCGCACCCATATGCCATATTGCCTGTCTCTCCCCTTTTCTATTGGTCTGTCAGATTGAAGATCCTTGCATGGCATGCCTTACTTATCACTCACAATGTTTTATTACTATGATGCTTACGTATGATGATTTATTATACATGTGTGTACGCATAGATTGCACTGATATCCTTTTGTGCCTTTCGTGCTCTTTAGGTATTGTATGCTACGGATCTTATTGTCATATTCTAGGGATATGCTCTCTTTTACATGGACTTGGCATTCCCCTAGAATGTCTTCAATGAGATCTCATTAGTCTTTCACAATATTCCTCTTATTTAGTAATTGTTTATGCATGGTGTTACTCATGTGTCATCTCCTGCTAGCATACTTGACCTCCCCTCTCCTCCGAGATATGAGCTATTACACTTATACTTACACCCCCCTCTCACATGTTCTATTATAGTCCTCTCCAACAAAGCGACGTAGTCGAGCAGCGGAAATTCTCACAACCTCTCACTCACAGTACCCCCATCTTCTTCAGGTTGGTTCCAACCCCCACACAGTGGTGTCTGGTGGTCCATCTACGTATATTATACGTAGATTGTCTCCCGTCACCCTGACATATACCCAAAGTAATTTTTCAATTCTTTTAGATTTTTTATTAATTTTTTTTATTTTTTGAGTCACTCGAAGGCACACGATACCCTCCTACTCTTCGTTTTTTTCTAGGTGGCTGATCCACTTCTAACAGTCCTTCCCACGGTTTTACGCTCGCGTTTTGCCCTATTCCGCTCTGCTCTTGGCTTTCACTAACCGTAGCCAATGGCGAACACGTCGTCATCTACCCCCACTATGCACCAACACCCGTCACCACATGCCCAACTTAAGCTCTATTCAATTAACATACAGGGCCTAAATACTCCTGAAAAGCGTTCGCTTCTACTATCTACACTACATAAGTCCAAAGCACATATAGCCCTGGTGCAAGAAACCCACTTCAGATCCGATAACATTCCAAAATTGTATAACCAACACTTTCCGTTGGTTTTTCACGCTTCTAACACTGACGCTAAATCTAAAGGGGTTTCTATATTAATTTTCAAACATTGCCCAATTCAAGACATAACAACTCAGTCGGACGCACAAGGGAGATTTCTCTTCCTTAAGGGCACGCTTCACAACAAGCCTATCACTATTGCCAATATATACGCGCCAAACTCTCACCAGGTGACTTTTTTTCGGAACACGCTCAGGCTATTAACACTGTTTCAGAATGGCACCCTCATAGTTGGGGGTGATTTCAATGTGGCCCTAAACCCCTCCCTGGACTCTTCCAGTGGTACCTCTTCCCTACCTTACAAAGCTCTCAGAGCTATTAAACTAGAACTACATGATCTTTTACTCGATGACACATGGCGCACCCTTCATACCAATGACAAAGATTTCACTTTCTTTTCTGCTCCGCATAACAAATATTCCAGGCTGGACTATTTTTTCCTATCTCAACCTGACCTTTCTTACCTCCATAAAGCCACAATTGAGCCTATGGTGTTATCAGATCATAATCCGATTACATTACTCCTCTCATTGCCTTCTACACGATCCACTTCCTACATATGGCGACTAGACGACTCTCTACTCTCCGACTCTGACACTCTACTCCAGATCTCCAATCATATTTCTCAATATTTTACAGAAAACGCGACGTCTGACGTGGACCCAGCTACGTTATGGGCCGCACATAAATGTGTCCTTAGAGGACGCCTTATTTCTCTGGCATCTACTCGTGCTAAACAACGCAGGGCTTATGTAGACTCTCTAGCCCAACGCATTTGTGTCCTGGAAAGGACCCATAAGGCTTCGCGCGCGACGGATACTTTAACCGAACTGAACCAAACTAGAACAGACCTCCTAGAGGTATTGCACAAATCTTTGAGACGAAAATACGCCTTATCACAAAAGGTTTTCTATGAATTCAGTAACAAGTCAGGAAAGATGTTGGCCCGCGCATTGCAAACTAGGAAATCTGCCCACACCGTTCACTTACTGAAAACCGAACAGGATACCTCTATCACTAAAACCGAAGATATTGCACAGCAATTCGTTCACTATTTCACTAAACTTTATAACCTCCCCACGTCCCCGAACACTTCTTGCCAAATTAACAGAACTGATCTGATTCATACATTTTTACAACAACACTCCCCGACCCCTCTCTCCACTGAAGACGCCGCTAGCCTTGATTCCCCAATATCAGTGGAAGAAGCAACATCTGCTTTAAAGCAACTAAAACCCGGAAAATGCCCAGGCCCTGACGGTCTTACCACAGGTTACTTCAAATCATTTTGCGAACCCTTGTTGCCCCATTTTGTTAAAGCGTTCAACGCGTTTTCCTCCAACCCTGCGACTACTAGAGACCTCTTAGAAGCCCACATTACCCTTATTCCTAAGCCTAACAAAGATCCCACTCAGGTTTCCAATTATAGACCGATCTCGTTGCTTAACGTTGACGTTAAGCACTACGCAAAAATTATAGCGAATCGTCTACAACCCCTTCTTCCCAAATTGATTGAGTTGGATCAGGTAGGCTTTGTCTCTGGCAGGGAAGCCAGAGACAACACCATAAAGGCTATAAACATACATCACTGGATGACTTCCACCTCCACCGAAGGTTTCTTTCTGTCCCTGGATGCGGAGAAGGCGTTCGACAGGGTGGCGTGGGACTTCATGGAAGCCACACTGCGTAGGGTGGCTATACCACAATCCCTGCTTACTATGATTATGGCTTTATACTCATCCCCCACTGCGAAAGTTAGAGTAAATGGTCGCCTGTCGAGCGCCTTCTCCGTTTCTAATGGTACACGACAGGGATGCCCACTTTCTCCCCTACTGTTCATATTGACATTAGAGCCTTTTCTCCGTAAACTCAGGGCGAACCCGGATATCGTTGGCATATCTGTCAAGCAGAAGGTTTACAAAGTAGCAGCATATGCCGATGACATCCTTCTGTTTCTGTCTAACCCTCTGATCACCATCCCTAACCTCCTTAAAGAATTTTCCCTTTTTAAAGACCTGTCCAACCTCATGATCAACTTCAAGAAATCACATGCCCTTAACATATCGCTTCCCACTACATTGGTCACACATTGTAAAGCTGTATTCCCCTTTCGTTGGGAACCGGTAGCTATCACATATCTAGGCACCCGCATTCCAACCAACCTTACTGATTTGTACTCTCTAAATTTCTTACCCGCATTGAACACGATCCAATCCGATCTCTCGCGTTGGCACCGTGGCAACTTTTCCTGGTTTGGAAGGATTGCCATTCTAAAAATGAATGTACTTCCCAGACTTCTTTACCTGCTACAAACTCTCCCGATAAAACTACCCCCCTCATTTCACCTCTCCTTTAAAAGTATCTGTAGAAATTTTATATGGGCCACCAAGCCCCCAAGACTAAACTGGTTTAGGTTGACACTACCCAAACTGCAGGGTGGTGCGGGTTTACCAGACCTACAAAAATATCAATGGGCCTGTCATATGTCTAGAATTGTTGATTGGCACGTGCACGCCACTTGCAAAGACTGGGTTCGCCTCGAACAATCGTTTTCTAACACACCACTACCGCACTTTCCATGGCTACACGCCTCACACGTTCCTAAACAACTGCTTCTCCATCCACAACCAATCAAAAATTTTACACGCCCGGGACCCATGACTCCACTAACTCTCAACCCCGACTTTCCTGCGGATCTTCTTAGACGAGACTCTTCTTACCCACTTGCCAATGATGTTCCTAGGGCTCAACACTTTTTTATCAATGGTAATCTCTCAACATACCAATCTCTCTCCCAATCCCTACCAAATTATCGTATTTCATTCTTCAATTACTTGCAACTCAGACACTTTTTCCTAACCGGTAAACCCGCCGCTCCCTGGCACCATGACTTCACACCATTCGAGTCTCTTTGTCTCCACCAAGAGCCTCAAACACATGTTATTTCCTCGACCTATTCACTCCTTTTCTCTACCCATGACATTAAATCTGATGCTTAAGTTCAAAAATGGGAATCTGACCTCGGAATAGACCTCACACCTCAGGACTGGGGTAAAATATACACGCATATACACAAGTGCTCACTAAATGTCTCTATCCAAGAAAATCGTTATAAACTGTTTTCTAAGTGGTATAGGACACCCCTGCTCCTCCATAAATTCCATCCAAATGTATCCCCCCTATGTTGGCGATGCAATACTGCCCCAGGCTCCCTTTTACATATATGGTGGGAATGCCCACGCATTCAAGCCTTCTGGACAGAATTACGCACACTCATACACCAAATCACCACCTACGACATCCCGTTCAATTCAGTTTCCTGCTCCACCACACTCCCTCCTCCGTTTGCACACACAAACACTCCCTTAGCATTCACCTTCTTAATGCCGCTAACCAATGCATCCCGGTCCACTGGAAGAGTCCTACACCCCCCACGATTGCCGAATGGACCCGTAGGGTCGACAAGGTGGAGGAGATGGAATGCCTCATACATCAGGCTAAAGATACCCTCACAAGCCATGAACGTACTTGGGCTTGCTGGAAACACTTCCGTTCATCTCCTCCGCCTACCCTTCCTGCTACCAGTCTACACCCTTCCTGATTTTTCGGTGTTTACTATCTTGTTGCCATGCATGTATTACTACGGTTTCACTTATCTATGTAACATCACGCCAATAGAGTTCCCACCCCCTTGAAATACCTTATATTGCTAATGAAGGCTTTTCATATTTTACTAATCACGTACCCCACCCATTCACAGCAAGTCCCCTTCCGGGGTGAATGGGAGGGATTCGCCCTCTGATGCCCCTCATGCCCACTTTCATCCATCCTCTCCTTCGTCCCTTTTCATAGGCCTTTGAAACACTGTTGTGTTCTATTGCTTACAAGAAAGACCTCCACCTTTTCTTTTCCTGTCTACACACCAATGTCGCTTTACATTGCTTATGTCATGCCAGTTTTTATTTCCAGTAGATTTGTATTCTGTTTATTGAATTGTTCTTATACACACTGTATTGATTACCGTAACATGACGGTTCAACATGTACTCTCTTTTTGCTGATTTACTTGTAATGCTTGAAAACGTTAATAAATTCTTTTAAAAAAATATATATATATTTGCATAATTATGTTTTTTCAAATTTACCTGTAATGTTTGAAAACGTTAATAAATTCTTTTAAAAAACACATGCCATAGCATAGCCAGGGTGGTGAAGTAAAGCAGTACAGCTAGATCACTAAACCACTTACAGCTTGTGAGTGTGACTGGATAATGAAGGAGCACTTTGATGGCACCAGGAGGGTGCCCTGGGAACATTGTCTTATTGTAGGGATGGAGGTGCCCTGTAGCAAGGTCCTTCTGCTACAAGGCTGAGGAAAGTAGCCTTGTAGCCTGAATTAAGGACCCTGGAGGGGGGGAGCTACGTCTGACATCACCTGCTGCGATCCTGATGTCTTGACATCTATGTGCTGTTATACATGCGTGTATAGCCTGGCTCTGTGTAGCCTGGATGTACTGTACTTCATCCTTCCAAAAAACGTCATCAAAGTACAGGGGTCCACCAATGAGGTCAAGATTCAGCGAAATATACCAGATTGCTGCTAGTGTGTTGCTCCATTCTCAAACATCTGGAGGAACACACTAGCAGCAATCTTGTGTATTTCATTGAATTTTGAACTCATTGGTGGACTCCTGTACATCCTACTATACACTGTTATTTTCTTGTCACCATATTAGGATTGGGTATCTGTTGACTCTTTGAAATTAGAGGGTGCCTTTTAATTTTCCCCCTTTTTTATGATTGTTGTAATTTAATGAGTATCCAATAAATTGTGTCACATTTTATACATACTGCCTCATGCTGGGCCTACAAAATCCATGTTTTGAGAAGCTTATTCAGCTTTAAGGATGAGCCCGGTGTTCGATTCGAACCCATGTTCGAATCGAGCACCGGGTGTTCGCTCGCTCGGCGAGCCCAGAACTATTGGGACCGCTCGCATCAAATTCGTGTGATGCGAGCGGCCCCGCAATGCATTGCGGCCCGCGCAGTGCAATGCTGGCTGATGATTGGCCAAGCATGCACTGTGACCCCGCATGCTTGGCCAATCACAGCGCCGGCAGCGAGGAGAGCCATAATTGGCTACAGGCAGGATGCCTGTAGCCAATTATAGCTCAGGGGCTTTAATACACGCCCCACGGTATAAGAGGCCGCCGCGGCGGCGGCCTCGCATATTATGTTTCACTCACAGTGTCAGCGTGTCAGTGTGCTGCTGACTGCTGACAACAATATGTTCTTTATTTCTGGGGATATGTGTGTGCATGCTGTTAGAACAGCATTGCAGTATCACATCTGGGGGGTGTCTATAGGTAGCCTGTGAAGGAGGGCAGGTTTCCTGTGCTTAGAACTTTCCCTGCAAAAAAGTGTCATTTTTGCAGGAAGAAAGCTATTTAAATCACTCGCGGCTAATGAATTGATGGCTCCTGTAACACAGAGAGCTGTCATTCATTAATAAAAAACAAAAAAAAAAGCGTAGGGGTCCCCCCAAATTCAATAACCAGGCCCTTCAGGTCTGGGATGGATATTAAGGGGGATCCCAGCCAAAAAAAAAAAAAAAAAATGGCGTAGGGTCCCCCTCAAAATCCATACCAGACCCTTGAGGTCTGGTATGGATTTTAAGGGGAACCCTAGCCAAAAAAAATGGCGTGGGGTCCCCCTCAAAATCCATACCAGACCCTTATCCGAGCACGCAACCTGGCAGGCCGCAGGAAAAGAGGGGGGGACGAGAGCGGCCCCCCCTCTCGCCTGAACCGTACCAGGCCACATGCCCTCAACATTGGGAGGATGCTTTGGGGGTCTAAGACCCCAAAAGCACCTTGTCCCCATGTTGATTAGGACAAGGGCCTCTTCCCCACAACCCTGGCCGGTGGTTGTGGGGGTCTGCGGGCGGGGGGCTTATCGGAATCTGGAAGCCCCCTTTAACAAGGGGACCCCCAGATCCCGGCCCCCCCCCTGTGTGAAATGGTAAGGGGGTACAAAAGTACCCCTACCATTTCACCAAAAAAGTGGCAAAAATGGTAAAAAGGACAGGAGACAGTCTTTGACAATTCCTTTATTAAAATCTTCTTTCTTCTTTCTTCATCCTTCGGTTTCTTCATCTTCTCCTTCCTTCATCTTCTTCCATCTTCTTCTTCCATTTTCTTCTTCCTCCGATCCGCTTCTTCTTGCGCTGGTCTTCTCGTCCTTCTCGTCCGGCATCTTCTTCCGTCGGCGTCGGCGTCGGTGTCTCTGTCTCTTCTTGGGCCGCTCCGCGCAATGGGAGGCTCCCGCTGTGTGAGGCTCCGCTCCGTCTGACAGGTCTTTTATAATGGAGGGCACCTGGTGACCCCGCCCCCTCTGACGCACAGGGACGTCATGGGGAATTCCATGATGGCTTTCCCCATGATGTCAGAGGGGGGCGGGGTCACCAGGTGCCCTCCGTTTTAAAAGACCTGTCAGATGGAGCGGAGCCTCACACAGCGGGAGCCTCCCATTGCGCGGAGCGGCCCAAGAAGACACCGACACCGACGCCGACGCCGACGGAAGAAGATGCCGGACGAGAAGGACGAGAAGACCAGCGCAAGAAGAAGCGGATCGGAGGAAGAAGAAAATGGAAGAAGAAGATGGAAGAAGATGAAGGAAGGAGAAGATGAAGAATCCGAAGGATGAAGAAAGAAGAAAGAAGATTTTAATAAAGGAATTGTCAAAGACTGTCTCCTGTCCTTTTTACCATTTTTGCCACTTTTTTGGTGAAATGGTAGGGGTACTTTTGTACCCCCTTACCATTTCACACAGGGGGGGGGCCGGGATCTGGGGGTCCCCTTGTTAAAGGGGGCTTCCAGATTCCGATAAGCCCCCCGCCCGCAGACCCCCACAACCACCGGCCAGGGTTGTGGGGAAGAGGCCCTTGTCCTAATCAACATGGGGACAAGGTGCTTTTGGGGTCTTAGACCCCCAAAGCATCCTCCCAATGTTGAGGGCATGTGGCCTGGTACGGTTCAGGCGAGAGGGGGGGCCGCTCTCGTCCCCCCCTCTTTTCCTGCGGCCTGCCAGGTTGCGTGCTCGGATAAGGGTCTGGTATGGATTTTGAGGGGGACCCCACGCCATTTTTTTTGGCTAGGGTTCCCCTTAAAATCCATACCAGACCTCAAGGGTCTGGTATGGATTTTGAGGGGGACCCTACGCCATTTTTTTTTTTTTTTTTTTTTGGCTGGGATCCCCTTAATATCCATCCCAGACCTGAAGGGCCTGGTTATTGAATTTGGGGGGACCCCTACGCTTTTTTTTTTTTTTTTTCATTTTTTTTTTTTTTTATCAATGACTTTTTTTTATGAATGAGTTTCAATGAATCACTGTTCTCTGTGTTACGGGAGCCGTGAATTAACATTAGCCGCGAGTGATTTTAAATAGCTTTTTTACTTTCAAAAATGACACTTTGCGCAGAGACAGTTCTAAACACGGGAAACATGCGCCCCTTTACAGGCATACTATAGACACCCCCCAGGTACGAAATTTAAAGGAATATTACACTTTTATTGTTTCAATTTAAGCATTATTAAAATCACTGCTCCTGAAAAAACGGCCGTTTTTAAAAAAAAATTTTGCATTGATACATGTCCCCTGGGGCAGGACCCAGGTCCCCAAACACTTTTTATGACATTAACATGCATATTAGCCTTTAAAATGAGCACTTTTAATTTCGAACGTTCGCATCCATTATAACTAATAGGGTTCTAAAGCTCGCACGGACTTTAGGTCCGTTCGCGGGTTCTGGTGCGAGCCGAACGGGGGGGTGTTCGGCTCATCCTTATTCAGCTTCTCCCCTTTCTTTCTCATCGCTATTGGATGTTGGCAAGGTTAGGGTCCTCCTTTCCATAAATTGATGTTCAATAAAATAGAACCTCAGGTGGCATTGGGAACTGAAACATTTAGCAGCAGTATTACTACCACTAATAAATGTGACAGCTTCCCCTCTGGTTGACTGTTGGGAAAACAGCTGTTATCTTCCCAACAACCATAAGCCATCCCCACTAGGTCCATTCAGCCTGGTAAATTAAACAAAGTGGGGATTGTGTACAAAAAATGTGTCTGGTCCCCCCTAACAAAACACCATCAACATGAAAACAATGGCCTCTTCCCCACAACCCTGGCCCAGAGGTTGTAGGGGTCTGAAGGTAGAGGGCTTATTGGAACATGGAAGCCCTCTTTAATACAAAAGGTAATACTCTCTACTGGCCCCACAATTTTTTGTTAAAGTAAATAAATGTACTTAGTTTCTGCTAAGTCCTTTAATAAAAACAGTCCCACAATGTAAATCCATTGTCAATAATGTCTTCCGGTAATGTAAATCCATGTGAATCTTGAGAAAGATGCCTGACACCCACCAAAAAAAAGAAAATCCTGCCTCCCACTAACATGATGTGCTCCTGTCACTTACTTTTCTGAATGACATCTCCTGGGGACCATCTGCTTAATGTAAACATAGGTGTCTCCTGGGTGCATCAAGTCCACCAAGTTCAACCTATGTGTGTGATTATATGTCAGTATTACGTTGTATATTCCTGTATGTTATGGTCATTCAGGTGCTTAGAACCCTCTACACAGTTTAAGGTTAAAGCGCTTTTCTTCTAATTTTAGTGAATGTCTGTGTCTTATTAAATTCCCTTAAAAGTTTTATCCCTATTGTGGAGTCACCAATACGGTATTTGTACATTGAAATCATATCCCCTCTCAAACGTCTCTTCTCCAGAGAGAACAAGTTCAGTGCTCGTAACCTTTCCAAATAACTAAGGTCCTCCAGACCAGGGGTCAAGTCCTGGGGAAAAAAGTGTGGGAACTCCCACCCAAGATCCACTCGTCCACCAAAAAAAAAAAAAAAAAAAAATGATACGCTCATATGCACGAATGCTTCAAAAGTGGTATTTTTCATCCAATTTTCGTATTGTGTGTATGAAGCTTAACTGTTAACCACTTGCTTACTGGGCACTTAAACACCCTTCCTGCCCAGACCAATTTTCAGCGTTTGGTGCTCTCACACTTTGAATGACAATTACTCAGTCATGCAATACTGTACCCAAATGAATTTTTTGTACTTTTTTTCCCACAAATAGAGCTTTCTTTTGGTGGTATTTGATCACCTCTGGTTTTTTTATTTTTTGCGCTATAAATGAAAAAAGACCGAAAATTTTGAAAAAAAAAACGCATTTTTCTTTGTTTCTGTGATAAAATTTAGCAAATTATTAATTTTTCTTCATAAATTTTGGCCACAATTTATACTGCCACATATCTTTGGTAAAAATAACCCAAATTAGTGGATATTATTTGGTCTTTGTGAAAGTTACAGACTCTACAAACTGTGGTGCGAATTATACAAAATTGATCACATCTGATGCACTGGTGGCCTATCTCATTTCTTGTGACCCGAACAAGCCAGGAAAGTACAAATACCCCCAAATGACCCCTTTTTTGAAAGTAGACATTCCAAGGTATTTAGTAAGAGGCATGGTGAGCTTTTTGATGTTGTCATTTTTTTCCCACAATTCTTTGCAAAATGAATTATTTTTTTATTTTTTATTTTTTTCCACAAAATTGTCATTCTAATAGGTTATTTCTCTCACATGGAATGTGTATACCACAAATGACACCCCAAAATACATTCTGCTACTCCTTCTGAGTATTACGATACCACATATGTGGGACTTTTACACAGCCTGGCCACTTAGAGAGGCCCAAAATGCAGGGAGCGCCATCACGTGTTCTAGGAGCATAAATTACACATCTAACTTGTTGATTACCTATTACACTTTTGAAGGCCCCACCAGGACAATGACACGTGACACTGACGTGGCACTGATGACAGGTGGCACTGATATGTGGCACTGATGACATGTGACACTGATGTGGCACTGGTGACAGATGGCACTTGTATGGGGCACTGATGACACGTGACACTGATGACAGACGGCACTAATACGGGGCACTGATGACATGTGACACTGACAGATGGCACTAATATGTGGCACTGGTGACAGATGGCACTAATACGTGGCACTATCATGTGGCACTAATACGTGGCACTGATGAGAGATGGCACTAATATGTGGCACTGATGACAAATGGCACCGACACGTGGCACTGATGACACGTGACACTAATGACAGATGGCACTGATACGTGGCATTGATGACACGTGACACTGATAACAGATGGCATTGACAGGTGGCACTGATGACAGATGGCACTGATATGTGGCACTGATGACACGTGACACTGATATGGCACTGATGACAGATGGCACTGACGTGGCACTGATGACAGATGGCACTGGCAGATGGCACTGGGGACAGGTGCACTGGGGACACAGATGGGGACAGATGGATGGGGACAGATGGATGGGGACACAGGTTGGCTGGAGACACAGATGGGGACAGGTGGATGGAGACACAGATGGGGACAGGTGGATAGAGACACAGATGGGGACAGGTGGATGGGGACACAGATGGGGACAGGTGGATGGGGACACAGATGGGGGCAGGTGGATGGGGACACAGATGGGGACAGGTGGATGGGGACAGATGGATGGGGTCACAGATGGGGAGACAGATGGGGACAGATCGCACATTTCGTTTTTTTTTTTTACTTATGGCTGCTGCAGCCGTTCATCTCTCTCTCCTCACACGCTGTCTGTGTGAGGAGGGAGAGCGGCGCTGACAGATGATCTCATATGTTTCCATATGAGATCATCTCTCATTGGACACGCCGATCTCGCTGTAAATGGCCGCTGTGATTGGCCGTTTACAGCGATCTGTGACCGGCTGTGTCCGGCGGACACGGCCAGCACAGAACTTCCCCGATGCACGCTCTCAGGAGCGCGCATTAGGGAAGTAAACAACAGGACGTCCAGGGACGTCCTCCCAGCAGAGAGCGTCCACGCTGCAGCCGTCTTACGGCTATAGTGCGGGCGCGAAGAGGTTAATACATAAAAAAAACAATCCTCAATAAACATAAATACAGTAATTCTCTGAATAATCAGCATTCATTCAATTGTGCTTAGATGCAAATGTGAACATCGTGTTCTGATCTTTATTGGGGAATTTTATTTTGTATATAGAGTTTTTATGTGGTGAGTTTACACTTTTCATTGAACAGAGTTTGGATAACACAGGGTTAAACGGAAAGGTCATAAATTAACTGCACATTATCTGGACAGAATGCTTGGGGAGATAGTGATGTGTTCCTGCTTAGGAGATGTATGTTAGCTTGGGGGGCTGCAAACCATGCAGGGCTCCAACACACACTCACTGCTATTCCAACCCTTCACATATTTCCATATAAACTTCCCTCCTGGCTAGGGATGAGCCGAACACCCCCGGGTTCGGTTCGAACCAGAACCTTCGAACGGACCGAAAGTTCGCGCGAATTTTCGAACCCTATACGTTATAATGGACGCGAACGTTCGAAATCAAAAGTGCTAATTACAACGGCCAATATGCATGTTAATGTCATAAAACAGGTTTGGGGACCCGGGTCCTGCCCCAGGGGACATATATCAATGCAAAAAGAACTTTTAAAAACTAACGTTTTTTCGGGAGCAGTCATTTTAATGATGCATAAAGTGAAAAAAAAAAAGTGAAATTTTCCTTTAAATATGGTACCTGGGGGGTGTCTAAAGTATGCCTGTGAAGTGGCATGTGTTTCCCGTGTTTAGAACTGTCCTTGCACAAAATGACATTTGTAAAGGAAAAAAAGAAGCCATTTAAAACCACTTGCGGCTTTAGGTTTGATCTTAAGTAGAATCTGAACAGGTACATTATGAAGTGTAGCTCCATCCCAAAAAAATCTATTTTTAAGCTTTTTGGAGAACATAGGGAGGGGTTATCACCCCTGTAACATTTGCTGTCTTTGCACATCTGTTCAGAACATGTCACCTCACTTTCCGTCCCAATGACAAATGTTTTTGGAAAAGTGGGGTTTTAATTGAAACAAGGATTGGTGATAAAGTATCAGTAGAGAGGAGATACCTTTTTCCCAAATTAAGTCTAACAGGATAGAATTTTAAGTTAATAGATCAAGATTTGTAATTGCATGCACCTGTTGAACAGGGCAGAAAAATTGGGGGTGGTGGTGGTGGACGGTTTTGCCACAAGACTGTAAGCTCTCACAGTTACTCTTGGTGGGCGCAGGAATGGGCCCTGCTGTGAGTTATTAGATCAAGATTTGTAATTGCAAGCACCTGATGAACAGGGCAGAAAAATTGGGCCTTTGGCGGTGGTGGTGGACGGTGTTGCCACAAGACTGTAGGCCCTCATAGTTACTCTTGGTGGGCGCAGGAATGGGCCCTGCTGTAAGTTATTAGATCAAGATTTGTAATTGCAAGCACCTGATGAACAGGGCAGAAAAATTGGGCCTTTGGCGGTGGTGGTGGACGGTGTTGCCACAAGACTGCAGGCCCTCATAGTTACTCTTGGTGGGCGCAGGAATGGGCCCTGCTGTGAACTATTAGATCAAGATTTGTAATTACCCGCCCCTGTTAAACAGGGGCTGAAAAATTGTGCCTTAGGCACTGGTGCTGGTGCCACAACACTGCAACCCCTCACAGAGACTGTACTTGGAGCACAGCAGTCACACGTGTTGCGAAGCATTTTTTTAAAAAATTGTAAGTACACGCCCCTGTTAAACAGGGGCTGAAAAATTGTGCCTTAGGCACTGGTGCTGGTGCCACAACACTGCAACCCGGCCCTCACAGATACTGTACTTGGAGCACAGCAGTCACACGTGTTGCGAAGCATTTTTTTAAAAAATTGTAAGTACACGCCCCTGTTAAACAGGGGCTGAAAAATTGTGCCTTAGGCACTGGTGCTGGTGCCACAACACTGCAACCCGGCCCTCACAGAGACTGTACTTGGAGCACAGCAGTCACACGTGTTGCGAAGCATTTTTTTTAAAAATTGTAAGTACACGCCCCTGTTAAACAGGGGCTGAAAAATTGTGCCTTAGGCACTGGTGCTGGTGCCACAACACTGCAACACGGCCCTCACAGAGACTGTACTTGGAGCACAGCAGTCACACGTGTTGCGAAGCATTTTTTTAAAAAATTGTAAGTACACGCCCCTGTTAAACAGGGGCTGAAAAATTGTGCCTTAGGCACTGGTGTGGTGGCATGGATCATTGAGGAGGAGGAAGAGGATAGTCAGTGAACATAAGAGGACAGTCACTCAGCATCAGCATAGGCAGTCTTGAAGGGATGTGACATTAAAAATTATTCGGTTATATCCGCCTCAGGTGCCTGGTAGCTGGTGGTGATCCAAGACTGATTCATTTTGATGAATGTCAGTCGATCAACCGAGGCGGTGGACAGGCGCACCCTATGATCAGTCACAAATCCTCCAGCAGCACTGAATGTGCGTTCGGAAAGAACGCTGGAGGCAGGACAGGCCAGTAGCTCAATTGCATACTGTGCAAGCTCTGGCCAGTGATCCATCCTCAGGACCCAGTAAGCCAGAGGATTTTCGGTGGGAAAGGTGTCCAAGTCTGACCTTGCCCCAAGGTATTCCTGCACCATGTATATCAGACGCTGGCGATGGTTGCTGGAACCGATCATACCTTGGGGCTGCGGACTAAAAAATTGTCTGAACGCATCGGTCAGACGTCCACCTTCCCCACCGCTCCTTCTGCCACTGACCGAAGCCTCAGCAACTCGTCGCCCAGGACCAGGAGTTTGTAGCCTCCCAGTTTCTGGGAACGCGTTGCACAGACCTTTCTGCAAGGCCTCCCTGAGATGTCTCATCCTCTGCTCCCTCTGCGACGGCAAGATAAGGTCCGCAACCTTACCCTTGTACCGCGGATCAAGGAGAGTGGCCAGCCAGTAATGGTCCCTCTCCTTGATCCGAAGAACACGAGGATCCTTACGCAGGCTTTGCAGGATCAGGGAGGCCATGCAGCGTAGGTTAGCTGAGGCATTCGGTCCGGAGTCTTCTGGGTCACTGAGGATGACATGATCGCCAGCCACCTCCTCCCAGCCACGTACAAGTCCACTGGCTTGTTGGGACTGTACATCATCCCTAAAAGACTGCTGCTGCTGATGCTGAGTGCCAGGCTCCACCTCCATGCTCACACAATCCTCCTCCTCCTCCTCCTCCTCCTCCTCCTCATCCTCTTCCTGTGTGATGGGTGGGACAGAAGGAACACTGTCCGGATAAAGGGGGCCTTGAGAGGCAAGGAAGTCCTCCTCTTCCTGCCTCTGTTCTGCCTCAAGTGCCCTGTCCATTATCCCACGCAGCGTATGCTCCAACAGGTGGACAAGAGGGACAGTGTCACTGATGCATGCACTGTCACTGCTCACCATCCTCGTGGCCTCCTCAAATGGTGAGAGGACAGTGCATGCATCCCTGATCATGCTCCACTGACGTGGGGAAAAAAAACCAAGCTCCCCTGACCCTGTCCTGGTGCCGTAGTCGCAAAGGTACTCATTGATGGCCCTCTGCTGCGTGTGCAGTCGCTGCAGCATGGCCAACGTTGAGTTCCACCTGGTGGGCATGTCAGATATTAGGCGGTTCTTGGGCAGGTTCAGCTCCTTTTGCAGCTCAGTCAGCCGAGCACTGGCATTATAAGATCGGCGGAAATGCACACAGACTTTCCTGGCCTGCCTCAGGACATCCTGTAAGCCTGGGAACCTGCCCAAGAACCGCTGCACCACCAGGTTGAGGACGTGAGCCATGCAGGGCACATGGGTGAGCTGCCCCTGTCGCAGGGCGGAGAGGAGGTTGGTGCCATTGTCAGAAACGACCATTCCTGGCTTAAGCTGACGTGGCGTCAACCACCTCTCGGCCTGCCCCTGCAGAGCTGCCAGAACCTCTGGCCCAGTGTGGCTCCTGTCCCCCAAACACACCAGCGCAAGCACGGCATGGCATCTTTTTGCCTGCGTACTTGCGTAGCCCCTTGTACGCCTACGGAGCACCGCTGGTTCCAAGGACAGAGCACTGGAGGAAGAAGAAGAGGAGGGGGTGGAGGAGAGAGGTGTGTCACAACCAGTAGCAGTAGTCGCGTTTTGGAGGCGTGGTGGCGGAACAACCTCCAACACTACTGCACCTTGTCCTGCATCCCTCCCAGCTGCCAATAGAGTGACCCAATGGGCCGTGAAAGAAAGGTACCGTCCCTGTCCATGCCTGCTGGACCATGAGTCAGCGGTAATATGCACCTTACCGCTGACCGCCCTGTCCAGCGAGGCATGGACATTGCCCTCCACATGCCGGTAGAGAGACGGAATCGCCTTCCGCGAGAAAAAGTGGCGTTTGGGAACCTGCCACTGAGGAACCGCACATTGAACAAACTCACGGAAGGGGGCCGAGTCTACCAACTGAAAAGGCAGCAGTTGAAGTGCTAGCAATTTAGCAAGGCTAGCATTCAACCGCTGGGCATGTGGATGGCTGGGAGTGTACTTCTTTCTACGGTCCAGCAGCTGGGGCAGGGAAATTTGCCTGCTGCATTCGGACGTCGGTGTACTGCAAGTACTTGGTTGTGACACACCGAATTCTACACCTTCAGTCCTCTCAGAGCAGCTTTCAGAGAGGACTGAAGGTGTAGTGGGGATGGAGATCCCAGCTGAGGAGGAGCAAGGAGAGGTCCGCTTAGTTCTTTGGTGTGGGTCTTTTATGTGTGCCTGCCAACGAGCTGCATGGCAGGTCGCCATATGTCTGGTCATGCTTGTCGTGCCCAAGCGGCTGATGTTTTGGCCACGCGAGATACGCTTGAGACAAATATTGCAAATAGCAGTGGTGCGATCTGCTGCACTCGTCTCAAAAAAGGCCCACACCAAAGAACTTTTCTGATAACGTGCAGAGGCAGCGCCCTGCACAGGCGGAGCTCTGCGGTGTTGTACAGTTGCTGTGCTGGCCTCTACCTGGCCTCCAGGGGGCATCCTGCCTCGTTGGACATGTGACGCCGCATCCTCCTCCTCCTCGTCCTCCTCCTCATCCTCTCTCCCTTGAGGCACCCACGTGGAGTCAGTGACCTCATCATCCCCTCCCTCTTCACCACTAGAGCAAACCTGACAGTAAGCTGCAGCTGGTGGAACTGTACTGCCAGATTCCTCAAGCTGGGTTTCGTCATCCGAGCCTTCGAATCGTTGGGCATCCTCCTGGAGCATGTACCCAACACTGTGCTCAAAGAGTTCGGGGGACTCCTCAGGAGGACATGGTGGGTCTAGGGAAGGGGTGGCTGATGATGCTCTGTCAGTACCCTGAGCCTGGGTGAGAGAGGATGAGGAGGATGAGGAGGGCTTGGTCATCCATTCTACCAAGCCTTCAGCATGATGCGGCTCCACATGTCCAGCTGCCGAAAACAAAGACGCGCGTGTCCCATGGCCACGTGCTGATGACGATGCACGACCACGTCCACGTCCACGGCCACGTCCACTAGAAACAGAGCCTGCCTGCCCTGTGTTCTTGGCTCTGCACGCTCTGCCTCCCCTTGGCGGTCTTCCAGCCATTGTAGTCGGTAGTCCTGTGGGTGCTGCTGAGAAGAAAATATAGGAGCTCTGTGTGATGCCACTAACACACTAGAAGTCCTATGGGTGCTTCTGCAAAGAAAATAGAGGAGCTCTGTGTGATGCCACTAACACACTAGAAGTCCTGTGGGTGCTTATGCAAAGAAAATAGAGGAGCTCTGTGTGATGCCACTAACACACTAGAAGTCCTGTGGGTGCTGCTGAGAAGAATATATAGGAGCTCTGTGTGATGCCACTAACACACTAGAAGTCCTGTGGGTGCTGCTGAGAAGAATATATAGGAGCTCTGTGTGATGCCACTAACACACTAGAAGTCCTATGGGTGCTTCTGCAAAGAAAATAGAGGAGCTCTGTGTGATGCCACTAACACACTAGAAGTCCTGTGGGTGCTTCTGCAAAAAAAATAGAGGAGCTCTGTGTGATGCCACTAACACACTAGAAGTCCTGTGGGTGCTTATGCAAAGAAAATAGAGGAGCTCTGTGTGATGCCACTAACACACTAGAAGTCCTGTGGGTGCTGCTGAGAAGAATATATAGGAGCTCTGTGTGATGCCACTAACACACTAGAAGTCCTATGGGTGCTTCTGCAAAGAAAATAGAGGAGCTCTGTGTGATGCCACTAACACACTAGAAGTCCTGTGGGTGCTTATGCAAAGAAAATAGAGGAGCTCTGTGTGATGCCACTAACACACTAGAAGTCCTGTGGGTGCTTCTGCAAAGAAAATAGAGGAGCTCTGTGTGATGGGACTAACACACTTCAAGTCCTATAGGTGCTTCTGGGAAGAAAATATAGCTCTGTGTGTGTGATGGGACTAACACACTTCAAGTCCTATAGGTGCTTCTGGGAACAAAATATAGCTCTGTGTGTGTGATGGGACTAACACACTTCAAGTCCTATAGGTGCTTCTGGGAACAAAATATAGCTCTGTGTGTGTAATGGGACTAACACACTTCAAGTCCTATAGGTGCTTCTGGGAACAAAATATAGCTCTGTGTGTGTGATGGGACTAACACACTTCAAGTCCTATAGGTTCTTCTGGGAAGAAAATATAGCTCTGTGTGTGTAATGGGACTAACACACTTCAAGTCCTATAGGTGCTTCTGGGAACAAAATATAGCTCTGTGTGTGTGATGGGACTAACACACTTCAAGTCCTATAGGTTCTTCTGGGAACAAAATATAGCTCTGTGTGTGTGATGGGACTAACACACTTCAAGTCCTATAGGTGCTTCTGGGAACAAAATATAGCTCTGTGTGTGTAATGGGACTAACACACTTCAAGTCCTATAGGTGCTTCTGGGAAGAAAATATAGCTCTGTGTGTGTAATGGGACTAACACACTTCAAGTCCTATAGGTGCTTCTGGAACAAAATATAGCTCTGTGTGTGTAATGGGACTAACACACTTCAAGTCCTATAGGTGCTTCTGGGAAGAAAATATAGCTCTGTGTGTGTGATGGGACTAACACACTTCAAGTCCTATAGGTGCTTCTGGGAACAAAATATAGCTCTGTGTGTGTGATGGGACTAACACACTTCAAGTCCTATAGGTGCTTCTGGGAACAAAATATAGCTCTGTGTGTGTGATGGGACTAACACACTTCAAGTCCTATAGGTGCTTCTGGGAACAAAATATAGCTCTGTGTGTGTGATGGGACTAACACACTTCAAGTCCTATAGGTGCTTCTGGGAAGAAAATATAGCTCTGTGTGTGTAATGGGACTAACACACTTCAAGTCCTATAGGTGCTTCTGGGAACAAAATATAGCTCTGTGTGTGTAATGGGACTAACACACTTCAAGTCCTATAGGTGCTTCTGGGAAGAAAATATAGCTCTGTGTGTGTAATGGGAATAACACACTTCAAGTCCTATAGGTGCTTCTGGGAAGAAAATATAGCTCTGTGTGTGTAATGGGACTAACACACTTCAAGTCCTATAGGTGCTTCTGGGAACAAAATATAGCTCTGTGTGTGTGATGGGACTAACACACTTCAAGTCCTATAGGTGCTTCTGGGAACAAAATATAGCTCTGTGTGTGTGATGGGACTAACACACTTCAAGTCCTATAGGTTCTTCTGGGAAGAAAATATAGCTCTGTGTGTGTAATGGGACTAACACACTTCAAGTCCTATAGGTGCTTCTGGGAACAAAATATAGCTCTGTGTGTGTGATGGGACTAACACACTTCAAGTCCTATAGGTTCTTCTGGGAACAAAATATAGCTCTGTGTGTGTGATGGGACTAACACACTTCAAGTCCTATAGGTGCTTCTGGGAACAAAATATAGCTCTGTGTGTGTAATGGGACTAACACACTTCAAGTCCTATAGGTGCTTCTGGGAAGAAAATATAGCTCTGTGTGTGTAATGGGACTAACACACTTCAAGTCCTATAGGTGCTTCTGGGAACAAAATATAGCTCTGTGTGTGTAATGGGACTAACACACTTCAAGTCCTATAGGTGCTTCTGGGAAGAAAATATAGCTCTGTGTGTGTGATGGGACTAACACACTTCAAGTCCTATAGGTGCTTCTGGGAACAAAATATAGCTCTGTGTGTGTGATGGGACTAACACACTTCAAGTCCTATAGGTGCTTCTGGGAACAAAATATAGCTCTGTGTGTGTGATGGGACTAACACACTTCAAGTCCTATAGGTGCTTCTGGGAACAAAATATAGCTCTGTGTGTGTGATGGGACTAACACACTTCAAGTCCTATAGGTGCTTCTGGGAAGAAAATATAGCTCTGTGTGTGTAATGGGACTAACACACTTCAAGTCCTATAGGTGCTTCTGGGAACAAAATATAGCTCTGTGTGTGTAATGGGACTAACACACTTCAAGTCCTATAGGTGCTTCTGGGAAGAAAATATAGCTCTGTGTGTGTAATGGGAATAACACACTTCAAGTCCTATAGGTGCTTCTGGGAAGAAAATATAGCTCTGTGTGTGTAATGGGACTAACACACTTCAAGTCCTATAGGTGCTTCTGGGAACAAAATATAGCTCTGTGTGTGTGATGGGACTAACACACTTCAAGTCCTATAGGTGCTTCTGGGAAGAAAATATAGCTCTGTGTGTGTAATGGGACTAACACACTTCAAGTCCTATAGGTGCTTCTGGGAAGAAAATATAGCTCTGTGTGTGTAATGGGACTAACACACTTCAAGTCCTATAGGTGCTTCTGGGAACAAAATATAGCTCTGTGTGTGTAATGGGACTAACACACTTCAAGTCCTATAGGTGCTTCTGGGAACAAAATATAGCTCTGTGTGTGTGATGGGACTAACACACTTCAAGTCCTATAGGTGCTTCTGGGAAGAAAATATAGCTCTGTGTGTGTAATGGGAATAACACACTTCAAGTCCTATAGGTGCTTCTGGGAAGAAAATATAGCTCTGTGTGTGTAATGGGACTAACACACTTCAAGTCCTATAGGTGCTTCTGGGAACAAAATATAGCTCTGTGTGTGTAATGGGACTAACACACTTCAAGTCCTATAGGTGCTTCTGGGAACAAAATATAGCTCTGTGTGTGTGATGGGACTAACACACTTCAAGTCCTATAGGTGCTTCTGGGAAGAAAATATAGCTCTGTGTGTGTAATGGGACTAACACACTTCAAGTCCTATAGGTGCTTCTGGGAACAAAATATAGCTCTGTGTGTGTGATGGGACTAACACACTTCAAGTCCTATAGGTGCTTCTGGGAAGAAAATATAGCTCTGTGTGTGTAATGGGACTAACACACTTCAAGTCCTATAGGTGCTTCTGGGAAGAAAATATAGCTCTGTGTGTGTAATGGGACTAACACACTTCAAGTCCTATAGGTGCTTCTGGGAAGAAAATATAGCTCTGTGTGTGTAATGGGACTAACACACTTCAAGTCCTATAGGTGCCTCTGGGAACAAAATGAAGGAGCTCTGCCTGCCTGCCACGAACACACTACAAGTCCTATAGGTGCTTCTGGTAACAAAATATAGGAGCTCTGCCTGCCTGCCACGAACACACTACAAGTCCTATAGGTGCTTCTGGTAACAAAATATAGGAGCTCTGCCTGCCTGCCACGAACACACTACAAGTCCTATAGGTGCTTCTGGTAACAAAATATAGGAGCTCTGCCTGCCTGCCACGAACACACTACAAGTCCTATAGGTGCTTCTGGTAACAAAATATAGGAGCTCTGCCTGCCTGCCACGAGCACACTACAAGCCCCTCTTTCTCAATCAATCTTTGTAACTGAATCTATCTAACTCAATCTCTGTAAGTGAATCTCTCTAACTATCTAAATGCAGCAGAGTGTCACAGAATCTGCCTGCTCAATCTGCGCCGGAACAGCATGTGACCGGCGCAGACGGCGTGGCGGCGTTTTATAGGGGGGGGCGTGTACTACAGCCCCTGAGCTGTAATTGGCTACAGGCGTCCTGCCTGTAGCCAATTATGGCTCTTCGAGTTTCCGGGGCTGTGATTGGCCAAGCATGCGGGGTCACAGTGCATGCTTGGCCAATCATCAGCCAGCAATGCACTGCGTCGGCCGCGCCGGCCGCAATGCATTGCGGGGCCGCGCGCATCACACGAACGTGATGCGAGCGGCCAAAATAGTTCTGGGCTCGCCGAGCGAGCGAACGCCCGGTGCTCGATGCGAACGTGGGTTCGCATCGAGCACCGGGCCCATCCTTACTCCTGGCATTAAACTTTGCCAGGTATTGTGCTCAGCTTACCACCCAAACTGATGTTCCTCCCTCAGCTCACCTCTCTCCCTGCATGTCCTGTGAGCATAATAGCTGTGCTCCTCCTCTGGGTTCTCTCATCATATGGCACTGAAGATGGAGGGGGGGATTCAGCGGTACACACAGAGCAAGTATGCAGGAGACTGGGGGGGTGGGGAGACAGAAAATCAGGAGGAGCGCATCACGAGAGGTCTGACTAAATACAATCTCTTAGCAGCAGGGACCTGATCTACCTGTCAGCTAGCTGTGATTGACAGGTAGATCGAAGCGGAAGCTGCCGTGGGGACCCCTACTGGCAATGCCTGAATGGTCAGGTGTGCGGCACTTACTATTGCGAGCTGTGTCGGCAGCTGCTGGTGTAGCACCTGCCACACAGCTTGCATACTTCAAAGTCTTGCAGGTCACAGCTGCTAACGGGAACTGAGTTCCTGTTGTGGAAAAAGTACAGGAACTCCGTTCCCATGCATTCCCGCAGGACTTTAGCCCTGCTTCAGACCCTTTATTAGTTTTGTTGCCCTTCTCTGGGCTCTCTCCAGTTCCAGCACATCCTTCCTGAGGACTGGTGTCCAGAACTGGACGGCATACTCCAGGTGCGGCCGGACCAGAGTCTTGTAGAGTGGGAGAGTTATCGTTTTATCTCTGAAGTTAATCCCCTTTTTAATTCATGCCAATATTCTGTTTGCTTTGCTTGCAGCTGCTTGGCATTGCATGCCATTGCTGAGTCTGTCATCTACTAGGACCCCCAGGTCCTTTTCAATCTTAGATTCCCCAGAGGTTCTCCCCCCAGGTATTGGGTATTTTTGCCACCCAAATGCATTGTTTTAATTTTTCAACATTAAACCTTATTTGCCATGTAGTTGCCCACCCCATTAATTTGTTAAGATCTTCTTGCAAGGTTTCCACATCCTGCAGAGAAGTTATTGCCCTGCTTAGCTTGGTATCGCCCACAAATACAGGGATTGAACTGTTTATCCCATCCTCCAGGTCGTTTATGTATAAATTAAATAGGATTGGTCCCAGGACAGAACCCTGGGGGACCCCACTTTCCACCCCTGCCCATTCCGAGTACTCCCCATTTATCACTACCCTCTTAACTCACCCCAGTAGCCAGTTTTTAATCCATGTACTCACTCTATGGTCCATGCCCATGGCCCTTACTTTGTACAGTAACCGATAATGGGGAACCGTATCAAATACTTTTGCAAAATCCAGATACACTACGTCTATGGGCCTTCCTTTATCTATATGGCAGCTCACCTGCTCATAGAATGTTAATAGATTGGTTTGGCAAGAATGATTCTTCATGAATACATGCTAATTACTGCTAATGATACAGTTGTTATTGCTAACATCTTGTATATAGTCCCTTATCATCCCCTCCAAGATCTTGCATGCAATTGGTGTTAGGCTAACTGGTCTATAATTCCCAGGGATGTATCTTGGCCCTTTTTTAAATATTGGTGCTGCATTGGCTTTTCTCAAATCAGCTGGTACCATTCCATTGGACATCATTGACCAATATGGACATTGGCTCCAATAAAGTTTGGTTTTGGCAACCAGACTTTATTAATGTTCACTGGACCCACCTCAAACCAAACTCAAGAACATTTGTCATATCCCAGGTGTGCACCACATCAAGAAAATACATAAACCTGTTTCAGGTTTATCTGCGCCACTCATGACAGTTTCTATTTCAGTGTGAAATAGAAACTAGGGTGGGTTCCTTGCCAAATTAACTACAGGTCCCTGCCAGATGTGAATTGTTTGCTGTTAACCTGGCAGATAGCTCACATGCCTCTCGCTACACCATGCAATTAACACACTACATGGGCAGAACCTGTATGTAGGCAGGGAAAGCCCCTTGCTGGCCCACAGAAACCTCCATTGATGTTACAAACCCTTGTTTGATTACATTGCAACTCTGTGTCTAGCTGCCAGAATTAGAGCTTATGGCAACAGCCAGGTCAGTAACGATTTCAAAGCAGTAGTGTGCTTTGATCCCCATGTCCTTAGTTTAAATAAGCAAGTATTTAAGGGATCCCTGAATATTTTACCTTTTATCTGTTTTTTCTAGGGGGGTGGGGAAGGGTCACGTTGCTCTACCTCCTCCCTTCGGGGGGCCAAGCAGGTTAAACTTAGATTCTTTTATACTATTAATATACATCATTAGAGGGGTCCAGGGACCCATTAACCGGTTTCCGACCGGCGCGCGACGATATACGTTGGCAGAATGGCACGGACAGGCAGGAGGGCGTATATATAAGTCCCTCCTTTAAGCCGTCCGTGCCATCAGGAGCGGCACGCTCCCGCGCCGGTCGGGACCCCTGTGATGCCGGTCGCGGGTCCCGCGGACTCGATTGCAGCGGGGACACCCGCGATCGTCTCACGGGAAGGCAGAACAGGGAGATGCGGAAATAGACAGCATCTCCCCGTTCTGCCTAGCAACTAGTGACGCCGATCTCTGCTCCCTGTGATTGGAGCAGAGATCAGCATTCACTAGCTGACAGCCACACCCCCCCCCCCCCCCCCACAGTAAGAAACACACCCCTAGGCATGCTTAACCCCTACACTGCCCTCTTGTCGATTGCTGTATAAATGACAATGGTCCCAAAAATGTGTCAAAAATTTCCGATGTGTCCGCCATAATGTCGCAGTCACACAAAAAAAAAAAAAAAACGCTGATCGCCGCCATTACTAATAAAAAAAAAAAATTATAATAATAAATGCTATAAAACTATCCCCTATCTTGTAAACGCTATAACTTCTGCGCAAACCAATCAATAATCGCTTATTGCGATTTTTTTTTACCAAAAATATGTAGAAGAATACGTATCGGCCTAAACTGAGGAAAAAAAATATGTTTTTTTATATATTTTTGGGGGATATTTATTATAGCAAAAAATAAAAAATAATGCGTTTTTTTTTTTCAAAATTGTCGCTCTTTTTTTGTTTATAGCGCAAAAAATAAAAACCGCAGGGGCGATCAAATACCACCAAAAGAAAGCTCTATTTGTGGGGAAAAAAAGACGTCAATTTTGTTTGGGAGCCATGTCGCACGACCGCACAATTGTCAGTTAAAGCGACGCAGTGCCGAATCGCAAAAAAAGGGGCCTGGTCCTTTGGCTGCAAATTTGTCCGGTCTGAAAGTGGTTAATGATGTATAAGTCACTGCTATGAGGAATGCTACAATCAGAAAGATCAGCAGCAGCCATTTTAAATGTTTCTAACTCTAGGGGTGTGCCTTAATAAAGAAATAAATACTGCAGGCAGCACTACAAGAACTTCTAAAATAACAAATAGAGACACCAAACACCTTTTTTTATTGGATCTAAATGGCTCTTTATTCTTGGTTTAAATCAACATTGAATATTAAGCCACTTTTGTTAAATAGGTATTAAACTATCTAACCAAATATTAAAATCATAATCTCACATGGCTCAGCCATTTTGACTCAAATCAGATAATAGGAAATATAAAATAAATTAAAATTCCAAGCGTTAGGTCCATAGAACTACACATGTCTTGATAAAAGGGGTACTAGACAGTCCCAGCTGCTGTAGGAGACACTTGCAATAATGTCCATACAATATACCAGAGTTAACATCGTTCAGGACCTCGGCCCGGCTCACAGTCTCTGCTCTAATTCATCCCAAAAGGTGTTTCATCCGTTTGAGGTCAGACCAGTTAAGTTCCTCCATCTCAAAATTGCTCATCTATGTCTATATGGACCTTGATTTGTGCATTGGTATAAATTATTTGGTGAAGGGGTTGCTTTTCAGAGTTTGGGCTTTGCCCCCTTGAGTTCCATTGAAGGGAACTCTTAAGGCATCAGCATACCAGGACATTTTGGACAATAACATGAACCCAACTTTGTGGGAACAGTTTGGGGATGGCCCCCTTCCTGTCCCAACATGATTTCTCACCAGTGCACAAAGCAAGGTGTTTCTTGGAGCTATTATGTTTTTGTGTGCTCACCTAAATGTAATTTGTGGAAATGGAGGTAAAATTAGGGCCATATTTTGCCCCATAACTTTGTAGGTTTTACCTGTATGGCTTTAACAAATGATGTTTGGAGAATATGTGTAAGCTTCCTTTCGGCTTATTTCACAGTGGATCCTGCAATGGAACTTTGATCTGTTACAGAATTGATTAGGGGTCCTGAACACTGTTAATTCTGGTATTATGAAATGAAAAAAATGTAAAACAGTCCCCTTTCTCAACTGACAGTGGCTAAATGACATAACACTATTGACCATGACAACAGAGGAGGGGAGAGCGAAGGAGCGTAGCTGGTAGCTGGAGCTAAATGGCACTGAATGAGCCAATTCACCCATTTACATAGGCTAGAGCTAGCCAAGAGGACTTCCACTAGGCAAAATCATAGCTGCACAAATACCTGATAGTTGGACCTGCAGATACAAAACAAGAGAAGTGAGAGGAGAGAAAAAAAAATATTATAAAAAAAATGTTAAAAAAATTATTTGTGTGAAAAGGGGCAACTCAAATGATTTTGTCTCTTTTGACTATCCCTTAGAAGAAAACAAGAATTCATGTTTCTTTCAAAAAACATTTTTTTTTCTGTACATAACTTAGGGGGAAAATAATTTCAATGTAGAAGTCCCCTTGTAATGTTTTTGTACAGAATCTAACTTTTAATATCCATTCTGAAAGGCATGTCATTTTAACAGTACGCAGGACTTGTGAAAGTTTAACAAATTAATTTAAAATCTAATTATAGCCCTCAGTAATATCTTGTGTAATAATGAAGTGTAATTTAGGGTTCCACGTATTACCTTTGTATTAAGCATCAAGAGAGATCCAGTTTGATCTATTGCTATCCTATTAAAAAAAAAAAGTGTTAAAAGAGGTAATTTGATGTTGTCACAGAAAAATTTGTATTTTTTTAAGTTTAGTGGAAGATTTTACAAAAATGTATAAAAGATTCAAGAAATAATGAAGTCATGTCTGACTGGCTTGAAATAAGAAAAGACGTTCATGACAAATTATGGAAAAATAGATAAACTGATTAAAAGAAAATCTCCCTGCTTTTGCTCATGTGTCTTCCTACACATGCACAAGTTGCCGTTTTTTTCTCTGGTATGTTCTCACATGTGTGCACAATCCCACACCTCAGTACATTATGTAGGTGCACAGGGATACATGCTGCCACTTCCAATGCCCAGCACTGTTTGGTCCAATTTGTGGCTAATTTAAAATAATTTTTCAGTGAAATGGGCCGTACACACGATAGGATTTTCCGACAACAAATGTTGAATGTGAGCTTGTCGTTGGAAAGTCCGACCGTGTGTATACGCCATAGAACATTTGTTGTCGGAATGTCCGCCAACAAATGTTTGAGAGCAGGTTCTCAAATTTTCCGACAAGACTTGTTGTTGGAAATTCCGAGCGTGTGTACACAATTCCGACGCACAAAAGTCCACGCATGCTCAGAATCAAGCAGAAGAGCCACACTGGCTATTGAACTTAATTTTGTCTCGGCTCGTCGTACGTGTTGTACGTCACCGCGTTCTTGACATTCGAAATTTCCAACAACAGTTGTGTGACCATGTGTATGCAAGACAAGGTTGAGCCAACATCCTTCGGAAAAAAATCCATGGTTTTGTGGTCGGAAAATCCTATCGTGTGTACATAGCTTAACAGTTGCTCATTAGGAATCTACTTTGAGGGGGCTATCCCAATGCATTTGTTACTAGTTGCTGACTTGATTTTTTGATTCTCTGACCCTTTTCGGCCCACTCTGACCTCTGCTATATTTGAACGTTCTCCTGGTTACTACTTTGTGTTCAATGATCTGGGTCTGCTTTCCATATCCTGACCTCTAACCTGACGATTTGTCTGTTGTCCCCTTTTCTACTCCATTGCGGTCCTGGCTACTCATTTGGATACCACAAAGACCTGTGTAGTCAGGCTTTTGGTCACTTCAAATATGTTTTGCATTACCATACAAGTCTAAGGGAATGCAGAACCCACTTAAAGCAGGTCAAATACAAGTAACAAGGGGGGGTCAGCTGTAGGTTGAATGCATCTGTCAATATATTCTGAATAATCTACAGAAGCATCTCAAATTGATGTGAAAATTATGCCTCAATGCAAACCCTAAATCTAGCACATGAGTTCTGAAGGGGTACATACAGTATAACGTGTCCTTGCAAGTGGTAGCATAGGGTGAAGAGCACCATACAGAAGTAACAATAACAGAGCCAGTCTCATTCCAAAATATAGGATATGTATGTAGGATTTATATTTCTTTCCATTCAGTTCTGAGATTTAAACAGTTCTGCCGCACAACACAGCCATGCCCTTATAGAGGAGGAGACCTGATTATTTCTATAATGCTGGTAAATATCCTTCCCCCTGGCTGAGACTGTATGGTAAAAGCAGGAGCAGCAAACTGATGGCAGTTTTCTACACCAGAACTGAGCTTTGAAACCCCGTTATCGTCATTTGGATCAGTCTAGAGTTTTTTCCAGGTTTAAATGATAGAAGTCTTAATTGCTGCCACATCACCTTATGACCTTTATCTCACTGCCAGGTGATCATAAGTCCAATTAATACTTCCAAGAGAAGTGCTAGGATTTTGATGAAAGTTCACACATAGTAAGGAAAGGACAAAAACATTCAGAGAGCTCACTGGCTCACGTTTGGCTTTTTACAACAGACTGGGCTACCCTCCAGTGGGTACCCCAGTAGGTTACCGGTAAAAAACAAAACATGCAGTAAGTAATGAAAGGAGCACCAGACCAAAAGATGAGAGTTCAAATTAATTTATTAGCTTATACTAAAAACAACCAATGTGTTTCGGGGGTCATAATAAAACTCCCCTTTATCAGGGATTCAAGTAAATAAGGACCATTAATGGACTCAAAAGAGAGTTTTCTTGTGTGTGGATCTAATCAGGGAAGCTAATTGCTTGATCAGGAGAGTTACTGGCTAACAGTTTATGGCTGAGCAGTCAAGATATTGGTTGCTCACGCAGAAACTGCTGGGCAGTAACCTTTTGACTTTTATCTTAGCTCCCACTCATGATTAGCTGGCAGTAACATATTTCTTCCACAGAGGTTGTGCTTTTCGGTATTAAAGGTTATAGCAAACCTTATGCTTATCACAGGTACTGCAAACATAGTTACATAGTTAGTCTGGTTGAAAAAAGACCATCTAGTTCAACCAATAGAAGGAAAAAAAAAAATGCAATCCTATATATAAAATCCTATACCCACAGTTGATCCAGAGGAAGGCATAAAAAAACAATAAAGCATGATCCAATTTGCTACAGCATGGGAAGAATTCCTACCTGATCCCCTGTGAGGATGTCCCCTGGATCAACTTTAACTGTAAATATTGGTATCCAGGTACCGTATTTATCGGCATATAACACACACCTTTTTCCCCTTAAAATCAGGGGGAAATTGTGGGTGCGTGCTACATGCCGATCCCCTGCCGATTGTGAGCCTGTGGGCGACTTTCGGCCGTTCTCGGCGGCTTGCGGCTGTTCTCGGCGGCCGAAAGCCACAGAGAGCAGCCAAAAGCTGCTAAGAACGGGCCGAAAGCCACCGAAAACGGCCGTAGGCAGCCGAAAGCAGGACATCCGGCTCTGTATCTCGACGGTGCCATTTTTAAATGGCAAAGCTGAAAATGACACTGACAAGGCTGCATGACAAGGCTGCATATGACCCTGACAATGCTGCATGACAAGGCTGCAAATGACACTGACGAGACTGCAGGACAAGGCTGCAAATGACACTGATAAGGCTGCATTGATGGCCATTTAAATGTAAGTTTTTTTCCTTAAACTTCCCTCCTAAAAGTTTTTTTCCTTAAAATTCCCTCATAAACTTGGGGTGCATGTTATACGCCGATAAATACGGTATATTATGTTTATCTAGGAAAGAATCCAGGCATTTTTAAAACAATCTACTGAGCAGGCTAGAACCACCTCTTGAGGGAGTCTATTCCACATTTTCAAATGTTCTATAAAATGCATTTTAGGCTTTATAGCAAGTGTATTCACATTTAAGTCTACACAAAAATATATTTTACTTTCTTTCCCCTCATCAGTTAGGAAAGAGTTGACAGTATTGCAATTTAGATACATTTATTATTTGCCTTCGTGTAAGGAAACACTATTACATATTTGCATCTGAATGTAAGAACAGGATGTTGGTTATAGATTGTACTGTCAGAATATCACTTTTCAAAATGCGCTTTCAATACTATTTATAACTGAAAACATAGAGCATTATACATCACATTAAGACTGGGGATCAGGTCTCCATATTAATAAGGTGTTTATAGAAAATATATTTCTCCTTTTTATAAAGAAATTGGTCTCTGCAGCAATGTTTATGTATAGGTGACAAACAGAACAATGACAATGGTCATCCACTTGCAAGGCGCAGAATATTATTATTTTTTTCTCTATTGCTGCATATACAGTATCTCACAAAATTGAGTACACCCCTCACATTTTTGTAAATACTTTATTATATCTTTTCATGTGACAACACTGAAGAAATGACACTTTGCTACAATGTAAAGTAGTGAGTGTACAGCTTGTATAACAATGTAAACTTGAATACACCCCTAAGTTAAAATGTCCAAATTGGGCCCAATTAGCAATTTCCCCTCCCTGGTGTCATGTGACTCGTTAGTGTTACAAGGTCTCAGGTGTGAATGGGGAGCAGGTGTATTAAGTTTGGTGTTATCGCTCTCAATCTCTCATACTGGTCACTGGAAGTACAACATGGCACCTCATGGCAAAGAACTCTGAGGATCTGAAAAAAAGAATTGTTGCTCTACATAACTATGGCCTAGGCTATGAGAAGATAAATGAAAGAAAGGTTTGGTGTCACTAGTAACACACCTTTATCCCTAATAATACAATAGAAAGATGGATGTCACCCTTGGGACTTTAAATGAGGTGTGCACAATTGGCAGATAAAATTTACAAATGTAAATGCAGTAAAATATTTATTACATGAAAAAGTAACATAAACAAAGGCAAAGGCGATACAATATTGCAGATTGCATTGCATTTAAAGTAAATGAGTATAAATACATACACACAAGATGTGGCTCGCTTTTCAGGGGTCGATGCATGTGGGATATATCTGGAAATGAATGATCAAAAAGTAACACATGAATAAATGATGGACAAATAGTAAGAGGGGCCTCACAGAAAAAAGAAAGACCCCCTACTCACCAATCGGCAAAGCCTAGGTGCCTATGGAAGAAATATGATTAATCAGACATTGCTAATGACACACAAGATCAGCGCTCTCAACAAAGGAGACCCCCAACAAATCTGAAGTGGAGTCTTTCCGTGGGGTGCACAGGCTTAAAGGATCTCCATCCGTTGTAACAAGTATTCAGAAGAATATTTGTCTTCTGAATACTCATCAGACAAGGCTACATACATTTTTCCAGTTTTAGCTTTCGAGTTCTGAAGAGCGTGAGTGTTAGTTTTCTGTTCTTAGCAAATAGGAGTGGAACCAATGCGGTCTGCTATTGTAGCTCATTTGCACAAAGGTTTGACATTCTGTACATTCTGAGAGGCTTTTCTGCTCACCACAGTTGTAAAAAGTAACTATCTGAGTTACTATTGCTATCCTGTAAGCAGGAACCAGTCAGGACAATCTCGTCTCACCTCTCCAATCAGCAAGACTTTCTGTCTGCAGAACTTTTGCTTTATTTTTGTTTTCACACCATTGGACTGAAGAGTAAACTCTACACAATTGCATGAAAATATAACACCGTAGCGTGCAGTGCAATATACATCATGCACAGATGAATTCTCCAAAATACAAACACAACATTATCATAGAATACAAAATTTAAAACAGTCCAAAGTTCCAATATTGTGTTTCCCACTACCGCAGGAAAACTGCACACTTATTACTTCCACTCATTCCACCACTTGTGCTCTTCACCATGTGATAAATATTATCTGCTCACCTCAATAATTTGACCCCCTAAACAATATTTATCATTAATAAGGGATTAGACAAGTTCACTTTAAAACCTGAGAATTTTCTAAACACATTACAAGAAATATATAAAACAATAGTAACAGAGGAGTCAAAATCAACAAGACACAGCATATTATCATCAGAATATAGTGTTACACATTCTTCTAGGCCACCAACATTTAAGCTGTTTAAACTCTCTAAGGGAAAAAAAATAAGGTAAGAGATGACAGCTCTGCTACCAGAGGTAACCTACATGACAATGAGCTATTATAATTATTTTTTGCCCTTTGCTACAATATTGCAGTAAAGCAGTTACATGTATGATATGAATAAAGAGTCCAACTGGATTTAACTGAATTTCTCCAAGGAAATCTCTGCTCTACTATATCAAATACTTTTCATAGTTTATAAAAATTATAACTCTCAAACCACTATTTAGGTGAGGAAGAGATGAGGTTGCTGTCAAAAATCATGAGACCCCTTACTGCTTGATGTCCCATGCCCTTTACGCACTTCCACATGTCTTTGTATTATAGAAAATAAAATCATTTTTTTTTTTTTATATTCTTACCCTTTTAAGAAGCTCACAAATTATGAGCTTAATCATTTTAGTAATTATATTTAGTTGCATGTATATATTTGGTTTAAATAATTTCCTGTTAAATATCAAATTACATTTACGATACAAAATTCCTTACAATGAAAATAAAATCTACTTGCTAGATTAAAGTGTTAGTAGGATTTTTTTCAGATGACCTGAAGGTTATATAACCTAACACATTGTCAATCTGAGATTTGTTAATTTTATTTCCTGGCTGAAAACATCAAAAGTCAAAGCTGCAGCTCTTTTCTGCTCATGTAGTCTGCCAGTAAGAGCAACTTCTCTTCCTCATCAGCAGTCTTCATTCTCTTTCCCTCCACAGCTCAATCTCACAAACACATCATGGGAATGCTTTAAAGACATACAATTCTCACACCTCCTTACATAATTCAGCCTTTCTCATTCTTGATTCTTTTTTCCCTGCCACCACAGAAAGCCTGTAAAAAACGTTGGGATAATCCACTCCAATATATACATGCCATTACTGCATGACAGCAGGTAATGCAAATTTTATATGATTTGGCCCCACCCTGACAACATTTCTGCTCAGACTTCCTACAGGAGTCGTGTCTTTATTACTCTGAGCAGGTCTAGACAAAGTTTTTTTATATGTCTTTCAAGTTAACCTCCCTGGCGCTATGATTATTTCTGATTTTAGGTGCTGAAAGCGGTACAATTATTTTGCATGGAAATTTGACGTTTTATATTGTAGGCCTGCAATTCTTAGGAATAACTCACTTAAATCTGTCCAAACAAGAGTTTAGTAGACATCCTGGGTATGATAAAGTTTGAAACACGAAATCAAAAAATTATAATATAATAAATAACTATAAAAATTATTCAATAATGTAATCAAATCAAAAACACTGAAATTTGCTCAGTTGCAGAATTGTTGCTGTCATTAGATTTAGTGTTTGATGACAAATTTCCCCACAAATCACTATCGCTCGATTCTGCAAGTGATTCTAATTTATTATCTGTTTTCTAGCTGGTCTAAAATCACTTTTGACATAAAGGGACACTTTTTGGTTGCTATGGACAATCTCCAAATTCCAGGCAGAAAAAAAATGTATTTATAATATAAAACTACATGCAGGGCACTGGACAGACTACTAGGGACGAAGGGGATGTGTAATTTTTTTATACAGTACTGTAATCTGTAAGATTACAGTATACTGTATGTCTCTAACGTCGCAGGGGACGGAGCTCAGCGGCACTCGGGCACTGTGTGAATACAGTGGAGGAGCTCACACACACAGCGGGGAGACATCGCAGGATCCAGGGGACAAGGTAAGTAACTCTCCCTGTATCCTGCAATGTGATCTGGCTCGGGGTTACCGCTAATGGTACTGAAGTTCCATCCCGAGCCAGACTCGAGAATACCGCCAGGGGGGTTAAAGAGGAACTACCACTCTGCCCACTGTGCAAACAGAGAGTGCCTGGGTAAATCCACCCCCAAATTACTAATTTCTCTCCAGAACTCCCTTGCCTTTCATTTCTCTGCTTCAGTCTCAGAGCCAAGCTGTTGAGTATCAGCAAGAGTCAGAGCCTACAGAAAAGTCACCTGGTGGTACCGCCCCCTTGTGATGTCACTGACCAGTGCATGCTAGGTCGGTGAAATCACATGGGGTGGTGCCACCAGGTGACATCGCCAGGTGGCCCCTTACCTATTTAAGAACTCTCAGATGGAGGATCAGGCAGTCAGCAGTTAGCCTTCGTTGTAGGTGGAGCTTTTTTTTTCCAGGTCCGGTAGTGTGGTGGGCATCATGATACTGTATCTACATCTGGGGACATTGTTTTTTATTTTTAATAAAGGAATTCAAAAAATTTTGGGTGAATGAGTAGGGGTACAATGTACCCTATACTTATTCACATGGGGGGCAGGATCTGGGGGGCCCCCTTGTTAAAGAAGGCTTCCATATTTTGATAAGCCCCCTGCTGGCAGACCCCCACAACCACCACCCAGGGTTGTGAGGAAGAGGCCCTTGTCCCCATCAACATGGGGACAAGGTGCTTTGGGGAGGGGGTCAGAAAGCTTGCAGCCAGGAAAATCTATTTAAATGTCATTTTTTTTTCTTTATATGTCAGTTTTGCTGCAGCAGGTTCTATACATGGTACAGGTGCTCCACTTTACATGTAGACTAAGAGAATCCTCCTGTTCGCCCTGTTTGGGGAACACCCAAATTTGCAGGTTTTCCCTCCGCTGAATGCCCTGCAATGCACATCTTGTTAATGAGCGGGGCAGGGAAGCTGGCTGCGGTGTCCTTAACAACCGATGAGTCATCAGCTTCTCTGCTGGCAGCTGAATAAATTAAAACATTGCCAGTAAAAATAATTAAAAAAAAAACGCTGTGGGTCTCCACCCCTAGTCCATACCAGACTCATTCACATGGGGAGGTGGAATCTGGGGGCCCCTTCTTAAAGGGGGCTTTCAGATTCTGATAGGCCCTCTGCCTGCAGACCCCCACAATCACAGCCCAGGGTTGTGGGGAAGAGACCCTTGTCCCCATCAACCTGATATGGTATGGTTCAGGAGGGGGGCGCTCGCTTGTCCGCCCCCTTTCCATGCCTTCCAGGCTGCCTGATCAGATAGGGGTCTGGTTTGGATTTTGGGGGGGACCCCACGCTGTATTTTTTTTACATTTTGGCGTGGGTTCACCTTAAAAGCCATACTAGACCCAAAGGCTTTTATGTGTAAAATGTTTCTATTGTCTGCAATTTAAATGTCATTTATTGTATTTTCTTTCTTTAGAAATTTCATTTTTGCTGCAGCATGTTCTATACATGCTACAGATATGCCACTTTGCAGGCAGACTAAGGGGACTAGGCAATATATTTAAAGGAATTTGTAATTTATATTGTTGCAATTAAAGCATCATTAAAATCATTGCTCCTGTAAAAACAATCTTTTAAAAAGAAAAATTGCACTGATAAATGTCCCCCAGGGCAGTACCCACACCCCCATACCCTTTTTATGGCCAACTACTTGCATATAAACCTTCAAATATTGAACTTTTTATTTTTTAAAGGTCAGATCCCATAGACTTCAATGAGGTTCACTGTTACTCTGTTAGGGAGTTCTGGTGCGAACCAAACAGGGCGATTTTCCGCCCATCTCTACCATTCAGCCAAAGTAGGCACCACTGAAGATCTCCAAAAAGGATTATAACTTTAGCAGCTGTGAAAAAGTGGTGAAGTATATCACATTTTGCGGTTCTAATTGAACTTGGCAATATGGATATTAAGGCAATTTTAAGAGCATTGGGGATCAAAGTCCCTGTCACTTTACAGTAAAGTTGTATACAGAGACCCAGAACCTATAGATTTGAGTGCACTTGGCCGATATATGAAGCATAGTACCCTCTTGACTCCCACACCGCCAACACAAACTGAATTTGAAAGGATAATGACAATGTAAAGTATCTGGAGACCTATACCATCGTGACAGAATTTTAGTTTTTTTCTCTTGTGCTGCGCTGGCTACGGAGAGCCTTTGAGAAAGGAAAAATGCTTTCTCCCAATCTTCCTTGCTATATAGATTTTTTTAATTCCTTCTCTCACTTGATGGTAGGTTGGAAGGTTTGGGTGAGAAAAAAGGAACAGAATGGAGTAAAATTGGGAATATGCTTGGCCTTGGGGTGAGTAACTAAGTAGTAGATCTTCAAATGAAGCAGGATGGGAAATAAGTTTCTGTTTGTCAGCAACTGAAGCAAAAAATGAATTAATTTGTTGTATCAAAAAACAAATTTTCCTTTCCATGTACATTTGAGCTAGAAACCGTAGGATTAGGAATGGAACTGTTGACTGAAAGGAATGAAACCAATCGGCGGTGTATCATTTTAGTCCAATGACCTAGAGCAGTGATGGCGAACCTTGGCACCCCAGATGTTTTGGAACTACATTTCCCATGATGCTAATGCACTCTGCAGTGTAGTTGAGCATCATGGGAAATGTAGTTCCAAAACATCTGTGGTGCCAAGGTTCGCCATCACTGACCAGAGTGTGACAATGTAACCCTATGAGGAATGATGGGTTGTCAAATAGAGGCATTATAGGGGTGAATTAAAACTTTTTTTAGGGCCAGATAAAATCATTCTGCACTACCATTAGGCAGGACCTTCCCCATTTTCTTTCATCTAAGCTAGGCTGTCAATTAGTATTTTGAAGTGAAATGGTTGGGTACAGACATAAACATTTTTAGGATGTCACATCTAAGGTTTCACATATGCGTTTCCCACCATTGCAAAGAATAAACACTAAATTGTTACTTGTTGCATTTAGTGAATTCAGCAACTCTTCATTCCTAAACAACATTTGGCTTTTCAGATGGACTGACTAAAACTTTAATTAACATTATCTGTAAATACAATTAAGGTTGATAGTGTCGACATTTCCAGCATTTCATACAAGGCCGATGCTCAGAAATTGTATTTTAATTACCTTGAAATCCTCCAAAAATAATGAGCAAGTTTAATTTTTGGGAACAATGCAATAGTGTTTGTTCGCATACCAATACAGAATGTAAAGTGATTTCTCCTTTGTATAATAAATAGCTTTATCATGGAGGGAAATAAATTATTATTTTTTTGTCTCATAGAAGCTTTTTTTCAAGCACACAACAGATGTTGTTTCCACAAATTAGTTCATAATTTCTTTCATAACTCAGTCAGAACAACCCTTCAATTTATTGTCAGGAAATAGATTTAGCACCGCATATAATGTTTGTAATTATGTAACAAAACTGCACTTTGCTAGATGAAAAGCTCTCCCATCAATCACTTGGTTTAGTGTATGGGTAACTTAATCTCCTGTTACACCAGCTGTGCTGAGCTCAGCCATATACACGAAGGATTTGTTACCTCCCCACTGTGTGAAGTGTAAATGATTACAGTGAATCTTAATAAATATATAGATAAAAGATACAGTCACTGAGCCCAATGGAACAATAATGACTGGATTATATTTTAATATTTTAAGCAATGCCCAATGCATCTATAACACCTAATCTCTAAATATAGTGTTATAGTATTCCATCTCAGGGTACAGAAATTTTACATACAGCCTTAAAAAAACAATGATAACCATGTTAATTTCAATGTTTAGATTAGTGTTCATTAAAACACTGTTTTTGGTTTGCTCTTTTCCTCCCTCCAGAAAAATAAAAATGAGAAATTAGCATTGATAAACAAAATCCATTAAGCAGGTCCGCTACACCGGAACCTGATATTTTAGCATTGTTTGGTTGAAGACGTTTGGTTGAAGTTAAATTACTTGCTGACTTTATATATTTTGGTTACTGCAGTGACAAGATCCTCCAACCAGTATTACCAAAATTCACTGGGCTATCACACTACTCAGGCCATTAGAAAAACAAATGATATACTATATGGAAAAATGTTTTCTGACCATCACGCCTACATAAGCTATTTGGACATCCCATTTCAAAACCTGAGTTGGTCTCCCTTTGTAGCTATAACAGCCTCCACTTTTATGAAGAGGCATATCACAAGATTTTAGAGTTTGTCTGTAGGAAGAGCCTTTGTGAGTCAGGTACAAATGTTGAATGTGAAGACCTTTCTTGCAATCTGCCTTCACTTTATACCAAAAGCGTTTAACCACTTCAATGCTGGGCCCAGGCCTATTTTTAGCTTCCAGCGATGTCACAATGTAAATGACAACTGCATGTAACACTCTACCCATATGACATTTTTATAATTTTTTTTTTTTTTTTTTAAGACAGATAGAGCTTACTTTTGGTGGTGTTTACTCACCACTGGGTTTTTTATTTTTTGCTAAACAAACAAAAAAAGACCCAAAATTTTGGAAAAAAAAACTCTTTTCTTTGTTTCTGTTATACATCTTTACTGATGTGTGCTGATGAGGCTGCATTGATGGGCACTAATGAGACTGCATTGATGGGCACTGATGAGGCTGCACTGATGGGCACTGATGAGGCTGCACTGATGGGCACTGATGAGGCTGCACTGATGGGCACTGATGAGACTGCACTGATGAGGCAGCACTGATGGGCACTGATAGGCACTAGTGATATGCTGCACTGATGGGCACTGATGAACACTAATATGTTGAACTGATGGACACTGATGGGGCTGCACTGATAATCAGAAAACTTATGTGGCTGCACTGATCATCAGGGCACTGATGATCAATGTAAATGTCCCCTGTACCTGAAAAGTCAGTTATCAGTTTTCCTTTCCTCAGACAGCATTGAGGAAAGGAAATCCCGATAACCGTTGTTTTCTTACATGTGATCAGCTATGATTAGACACAGCTGATCACATGGTAAAGAGCCTATGTCATTGGGTGTTTACCTTAAACGGTGATGCGCTATGATGCTGTGTCTGAGGAGGCATGCACAAGCGGCGCATATGATGGCAAGGTGCTAATAGGGTTGAAGTCAGGGTCTGTGCAGGCCACTCGAGTACCACATGAAAAACATCATTCACATATTTATATACCCGGTTTGGTGCACAAGGGCACAATCATGCTGAAACAGAAAAGAACCTTCTCCAAACTGTTGCCACAAGGTTGAAAGCACACAATTGTCTAAAATGTATTATAAAATGTTGTAGCAAAAGCAGTGTTCTTCATTGAAAACATCTGAATTCATTCATTATTTATTATATTATGTTTACTTACCATTAGGGAAGAGCCAGATGTTTGACTTGAACATTGGGTGTTTGCCTATTTGCCGAACAGCGAACATTATGCGGTGTTCGCAGAAAATTCGAAAAGCCACGGAGCACCATTAAAGTCTATGGGACAATAACATGAAAAACCAAAAGTGCTAATTTTAAAGTCATATATGCAAGTTATTGCCATAAAAAGTGTATGGGGACCTGGGTCTTACCCCAGGGGATCAATCAAAAAAAGTTTAAAAAACGGCCGTGTTTTCAGGAGCAGTGAGTTTAATAATGCTTAAAGTGAAACAATAAAAATTAAATATTCCTTTAAATATTGTGCCTGGGGGGTGTCCTTAGTATGCATGTAAAGTAGTGCATGTTTCCCGTGTTTAGAACAGTACCACAGCAAAATGACATTTCTAAAGGAAAAAACGTAATTTAAAACTGATTGCGACTGTAATGAATTGTCGGGTCTCGACAAAATAGATAAAACTCATTGAAAAAAATGGCATGGGTTCCCCTTCCCCCCAGTCCATTACCAGGCCCTTTGGCTCTGGTATGAATATTAAGGGGAACCCTTAACCAAAAAAATAAATTGCGTGGAGGTCCCCCCAAAATCCATACCAGGCCCTTCAGGTCTGGTATGGATATTAAGGGGAACCCTGTGCCAATTTTTTTTTTTTAAGGCATAGGGGTCCCCCTACAATCAATGAATTTTAAGGGGTCCCCCCCAAAATCCATATCAGACCCTTATCCAAGCACGCAACCTGGCAGGCTGCAGGGAAAAGAGGGGGGAGGAGAGAGCGCCCCCCCCCTCCTGAACCGTACCAGGCCACATGCCCTCAACATAGGGAGGGTGCTTTGGGGTCGGTGGTTGTGGGGGTTTACGGGCAGGGGGCTTATCAGAATCTGGAAGCCTATTTTAACAAAGGAACCCCCAGATCCCCCCCCCCCCCCTATGTGAATTGGTGCAAACATTGTCATGGTGATTAAACCAAAAGATAAAGTGTGTGTGAAAAAATTGTGGAAATGAAACAGTAAAATATGATCAAATCAAAAATAGCATAGGCCAGATGCTACCTTAATGACCAGCTAAACTGAAAAGGCACCTACACTGCGCTATATATATAAAACTTACAAATTAATCAAATAGTTCATCAAACTGTAATTGAAATCAGGCTTAGTTCAAATGTATCATGATGGACGGCATGCACTTCTCCCCTCGCTTTCACTCACCAATCACGGGAGTGTTATGTAGGGGTCACGCCGTACATGTCACAAAAAAGGCGTCATTACTTACACGATATTGTGGCGAGCGACCAGGCCTCGATATGATTGCGGTCACAAGATCTGTGACGCGCCTCGTGTTATACAATGTGTGAATTCTCATTGCTGTGTGAGGACTACACTGACAATGCCGCACTCATAGGCTAATATCGATCCCCAATCACGAATGCTCTGTCCGCGCCCCAAAGGGGAATGGCATCTCGCAGAGTCCCTCATATACGCCAATCCTTCACCACAAATTCAAAATCGATGATTTGACTCAACTTAACATTAAGTTGATCAACTTAACATCAATTACTGTATAGCCATGTAATGTCCATTAACTGAAACATGACAGATTGTATAATTGCATACCGCACACAAAAGTATACTTCAGACATTGTGCCTAATTACTCAGGCAACCAAAATATTTGGCATATATATGATATGTTTATGAACCTATGTGCAGAATGTATATAAAGACGTAGGTTTGAAAACAACCAATAGAAGAACAGAGAAGGACTAGAGGATTATACTATCAAATCTCTGCTTGGTTGATAAAGGCATTGAGATCCCAGTCAATATTCATCCCATAGAGCGAATATGATTTCAGTTAGTAAATCCAGAATGTCTCGAGACGTGATACCCCCGTAAACAAGAGTCACCTCTCCAATGGGGGACAAATTTGTGACGCGTAAATTTATAGAGCATATAATATGCAATACCTATATTGAATTTTTATTGTTAAAATGTTCATTTACATGGCACGGTCAGAAGGCTCCACCAGGGGAGTATATTAAATATTATATACAGTATGTCACGGGAAGTGGTTCATGTGTGAATAATAGTGTTAATATAAAAGCCACAAGGGACATGTTTGTCATGTAATGTTATGTACATTTCTGTGTTTGCAACATTTGCACTTTTGGGCATGTCCCCTTTAGGGATGAGCCAAACACCCCCCTGTTCGGTTTGCATCAGAACCTGCGAACAGACAATGTTTATGGGTTCCAAAAAATGTTTCTTAAAAAAAAATTGTACAGTATGTGAGAAATGTCAAAATTGCCCCGGACGGCAAGTGGTTAAACAAATCAATTTGATAGCTGATAATATAAAAAATATACAATTAATTTATTAGGCCCTTAAAAATATGTAAAAAATATTTAGTGCATGTAAATGATTTATACGGTATTATTAAGTCAACTGCCACATACTGACACTACAAAATTTCATCTGGGCAGCTAGGTTTTAATGGCTTCTGGTCATGATGAATGGGTTCATCTTCATTTGGACACAAGTTGAGCCAGCATATACAGTCTGGGCCTGGGATTCAAGGGGCACTATAAGGATGTGGGAATACATTGAAATATTAACAGAAGCACTTTCAGACACCAAAAGATGCCCAAATCTCAGCATATTTGTTACCTTTAAATTGGTTCTAAAGGCTCAAGTTTTTCTATGCATTGGTTCCCGCTGCTGTCAATCACAGCCAGTGAGCCAATGAGGAGAGAGAGGGGGTGGAGCCGATTCAACGGCTCTGTGTGTGAATGGACACGCAGAGCAGTGGCATGGGAACAAGCCTGCTTCGGTGCGCTTACAGCAAACTGCTTGCTCTGGGGGCACTTGGCAGGAGGGAGGGGCCAGGAGCACCGGTGGTGGAGCAGAGAAAAGAAGGATCGGGACTGCTCTGTGCAAAACCATTGCACAGAGCAGGTAAGAATGACATGTTTGTTATTTTTTCTTTATAAAAAATTGCCTTTAATATCACTTTAAATATGTATCAGTCAGGTTCACGTTAAGAAATGTGACAATACGACACCCTGTCAGTGACGCTCCGTTGTCAGATCCAATGCAGTCTGCCTTTCTGCACATGCTTTTGGACTCCTTGCTTACAACGGCATTCATCTTTGATGAGGCACATTCAGCGACTGATCTATGAGATTGGACTGTACAAGTGGTGAATGCTCCTACCTACAGGGAAGCTTTCCACCCACTCCCACCCCGCGCTGATTACCTGCACTCGGCCAGTGTGATCAAGCCGACAAGCCCACATCCATGGCTGTAACATCAGTTAAAACCTTTACATCAAGGCTGGGTGAGCGAATCTGCAGTCCTTTGATCTCATTCACTGGATTATTGAAATGTGCCCTAAGATTACCCCTGAAGGCTTTGTTATAGCAAATACCAGTGTTTTACATGTCTTACATAGCAACACTGACAATTGTGTTATTAACACCAGAAGGGCAAGTTATTTATGCCCTCACTCAGTGTTTGCCGTCCGACTGAGATTCAATTCAGCAGATGACTGTGTATACAACAATCTCACTTTAACATCCTTTTTGATCGATCTCTGACATACGGTGTATCCTGGACTGTTTCCTTTATGGGACTTTTGGAGTCATGCATACCTACTAGAACCTGTACATAACCTGTATTGGTTGGTTTTTCCTACACTTTGCAACCACCTGATGAGTGGTGAGAGCTTACTCCAGGCCACTATTAGAATACGGGCTCTTATGTGAGTGATGCATGAGTGAGCGGTATGATTGAAGCAGCTGCTGTCACTGTAGACAATGTTGTCTGTTTTTAACTCTATCTGCTTGGGTTTGGTGGTGGTTTGTTTCAAATCCATTTTTTTGTACATATTACATTTTGCATTAAAGATCTTCTTACAAGCTGCTTAGTCTGCGGTAATTACTTACAGGTGGGGTTGATCTACACTTTTTTCTCACATTAAGAAAAGCCTGTCTGATATTACTGGATTTCTTAGATTCAGATCTACTTCCAATTTTTATGAAAAAAAATAAAAGAGAGAAAGCTTATTTAAGCCGCCACCTTACAGCCACAATACACACAGTCCATATTGAGTTCATACGTTTGTCGCCCTATTTTAAAACCAAAAATGCACAGGCCATTAAATTAATGTATTTCTGCATGCACCATAAATTATTTAATCATCCATCAATTTGAGTTTAATAGTTTGTCTGCACAACAGTAAATGACTCCATGTACAGGTTCTTTTCTCAAGTTCCGTCGTACTTAGAACTCAAACTCTTTATCACTATAACATGCATGATTAGTCTTAAAAGGTCTCTGTGGTGATTTTCCTTTTTAATGAACTGGTCTGAATTCATTACACAGTAATTGTACAGAGGTATTAGAGCCAAGCTTCTGTCTGTAGAGTTTCTGCTGCTAACAGCCTGTCATTTCTATGCTGAAAAAAGACAAATCGATCCACATTTTGTCCATGATAAATGATCTAGATATTAATGGTGAGCTGTCTTTGAAAGTAAAGTAGAAGCCTAATATTTTACAGAAATTTTAGCTTGTTGAACTTAACTGACTTGTAATAACTAGTTTGTAATTTCTGGAAGGTTTGTGTTTAGTCACAAACAAAAATTTAGGACATAACTTGTAGATCTTTAAGGCTGAGCTCTATTATGCAGCAGTCTAAACTAAAGTTTTATACTCTTCCCACCCCAGTCCCCCACCTGTTGTGCAGCTTTGTGACCATATTTTAGTATTAATCTAACTGCAAGCTAAACTAAAGTGCAAACAATAAAATTGTGAGCAGGGATCCTCTTGACTGAGCTTTACATGTGAATTTTTTGTATAGCTTGGTTTAGAATAAATAAACTCACATTGTGCATTCCTGGAGTTTTATTTTTCCCTGACCAGTCAATCAAGATGGCTGAAGAGCCGGGACCCAGTAGAAGCCAGGACGCAGATGTCTGTGCCAGCGAGGGAGCCTTATGCAGCGTACACACGACCGGACTTTCTGGCAGACTAGGTCCGACGGTCTTCCCGACAGACTTTCGGCGGAGTTCCGATGGACTTTCCGAAAGAACGGACTTGGCCACACACAAACGAACTAAGTCCGTTTGAAAGTCTGTTTGTTTTGAACGGGATGATGTAAACGGGACTAAAAAAGGAAGTTCAATTGCCAGTAGCCAATAGCTTCCCTTGCATCGTATTTGGTTTGTCGGACCAACATACAGACGAACGGTTTTCCGAATTTGAGTCCCTCGGAATTGAGTCCATCGGATAGATTTGAAACATGTTCGATTTCTAGGTCTGTCTGATTTTTTTTACGAAAAACGATTGGATTAGCCCACACACGATTGGATTGTCCGACGGACTAATTCCGTCGGACCTAGTCTGCCGGAAAGTCCGGTCGTGTGTATGTGGCATTACAGATCTCTCATTGTTTAAGTGGAGGTAAGTATTTGTAGACTTTAGTTCCACTTTACAAATGAAGAAAAAAAAAGGGGTCAAATGGCCATTCATACACCTTTTTTTTTTACGGTGCACTCTTTGGTGGGATGAGCCAAGTTGGGTCACTACATGAGTATAGTAACTCCCAATGTAACAGTGATTTACATTTTGCAGACATCATGCTAATACAGCTCTACAAAAATACACACAGCTTTGCTTAAATGTGAAAAATACAGAACAGTAAACCAGCTTTTATGTGTTACAAGAGTTTGCAGTCCAGATCACACTGCACAGCATAATGATAAGACACGTCTGCACTATCCTACATAGTCCTTACTGCTCCTGTATACAGCACACATTATCACGGTGCTTGGACATCATCCATTGCAGTTTCCCACACTGCCAAGAGCTTTCTACATCCCTGGCAGACACCATCTGTGGTGGTAGTGGCTTCCTGGTATGAATTACCACTGTTATCCCTGGGATGACAGTTATAGTGGGGACAGAAAATATTCAGACCCCCTTAAATTTTTCACTCTTTGTTATATTGCAGCTATTTGCTAAAATCATTTAAGTTCATTTTTTTCCTCATCAATGTACACACAGCACTCCATATTGACAGAAAAACACAGAATTGTTGACATTTTTGCAGAATTATTAACCACTTGCCGCCTGCCATATAGCAGAAAGTGTTTTTTAAAATCCTGACCGGACCTCATATGACGCGATCAGGATTTTGAGCCGCTGCGCGCCCCCGGGGGCACGCATCGCAGGGATCGTTGGAGACTCTTTACCACGTGATCAGCCGTGTCTAATCACGGCTGATCACAGTGTAAATATGAAATACCGTTGATCGGCTTTTCCTCACTCACATCTGTCAGACGCGAGTAGAGGAGAGCTGATTGGCTGCTCCTCTGACAGGGGGGGGTCTGTGCTGATCGATTATCAGCGCAGCCCTCCCAAGGATGCCCGCACTGGACGACCAGGGACGCCACCAGGAATGCCCAGCACCAGGTATGCCACCCTAGACCACCAGGGATGCCAGTCAGTGCCCACAATGGATGCCAACCAGTGCCCACAATGGGCATCACTGATTAGCATGCATTATTGTTTGGCACTGATTGACATCCATCAGTACAATACATTACACTGCAATGCCGCCTATCAGTGCCCATCCGTGCCGCCTATCAGTGCCCATCCGTGCTCATCCGTGCCGCCTATCTGTGCCACTTATCCATGCCAATCCGTGCCACCTATCAGTGCCAATTTTTTTATTTGTTTAGCAGAAAATAAAAATCCCATAGGCGATCAAATACCAGCAACAGAAAGCTCTATTTTAGGAAAAAAAAAATGATAAAATTTTAGTTTGGGTACATTGTATGACCGCGCAATCGTCTTTCAAAGTGCGACAGCGCTGAAAGCTGAAAATTGGGCTGGGCATGAAGGTGTTTAAGTGCCCTGTATTGAAGTGGTTAAAAAAAAAAATGAAATATCACATGGTCCTAAGACCCTTTCACACCAAGGGAGTTTTGCAGGCTCTATAGCGTTAGAAATAGCGCCTGCAATCCGCCCTAAAACAGTTGCACCATTGTCTGGGCTTTCACACTGCAGCAGTGCGCTGGCAGGGCATCACAAAAAGTCCTGCCAGCAGATTCTTTGGAGCGGTGAACTCACCGCTCCTCCAGCGCTGCTCCCCATTGAAATCAATGGGGCAGCGCTGTAATACCGCCGGCAAAACGCCGCTATTGCGGGGGGGGTAAAAATCGCCCCGCTATCGGCCGTAATGTTCCGCAAATCCGAAGGTAAAACGCTGACAAAAATAGCAGCGTTTTACCGCCGACGCTATGGGCGGAGTGGTGTGAAAGGGGTCTTAGTATGCAGACCCTTGGCTGTGACACTCATATTTAAAGTGGAAGTAAACCCCCCTATCGTTTTCAGCCAAGGAAGCTGCCATCTTTGCCTCTGTTTAATCTTCAACTGCCACAGCGCTGCACATGTGATCCTTTATGACACCAGCTATTGGATGGTTTGACTGTTTGGTTGAGAGCACAGCCAATGTGCAGTTAGCATTCACGGCATGCCTTTTTTTTTAGACTGTTAAATCTATGGGTTTACTTCCGCTTTAACTCAGGTGCTGTCCATTTCTTCTGATCATCCTTGAGATGGTTCTACACCTGCATTTGAGTCCAGCTGTGTTAGATTATACTGATTGGACTTGATTAGGAAAGCCACACACCTGTCTATATAAGACCTTACAGCGCACAGTGCATGTCAGAGCAAATGAGAATCATGAGGTCAAAAGGAACTGCCTGAAGAGCTCAGAGACAGAATTGTGGCAAGGCACAGATCTGGCCAAGGTTACAAAAAAAATGTCTGCTGCACTTAAGGTTCCTAAGAGCATAATCCTTAAATGGAAGACACCTTCAACCACCTGCTTACTGGGCACTTAAACCCCCCTCCTGTCCAGACCAATTTTCAGCTTTCGGCGCTGACGTACTTTGAATGACAATTGCGCGGTCATACAACACTGTACCCAAATGAAATTTTTATTATTTTTTTCCCACAAATAGAGCTTTCTTTTGGTAGTATTTAATCACAGCTGGGGTTTTTATTTTTTGCTAAACAAACAAAAAAAGATGGAAAAAAAAAAAAAATCATGTTTAATAGTTTGTTATAAAATTTTGCAAACAGTTAATTTCTCTGCTTCATTGATATGCGCTGATGAGGCTGCACTGGTGGGCACAGATAAGGTGGCACTGGTGGGCACAGATAAGTCGGCACTGATGGGCACAGCAAAGATGGCACTGATGGGTGGCACTGATAGATGGCACTGATGTGCAGCACTGTAAAGGCACATTGTGGGCACTGGCACTGTGGGCACTGACAGATGGCACTGACAGGCAGCACTTTTATTAGGGCAAAGGTGGGCACCATGGACTCTGGGCACATTGCAGTGAGAGGGACTGATGTCCCTCTCACTGCCGCCGGTGATCGGCTTTTTTTTTCTCCTCGCACTATCAGCGCGAGGAGGAAAAAAAAGCTGATTACCAGCTCTGTTATTATCACATGATCAGCTTTCATTGGCTGACAGCTGATCACGTGGTAAGGGTCGGGATCGACCCCTTACTCGGATCTGTGATCCAGCGAGTCTCACAGACTCGCTTATCACAGAGCGCAGCGAGCGCCCATTGCCGGGACGACGTCAATAGACGTCGTCCCGGCATCTTAGATCCGCACTGTAGCTATCATTCAGCTATAGCTTGGATCCCAGGTGGTTAAGGGGGTCTGAATACTTTCCATCCCACTGTATGTCTGACTGGGACTATATGAAAAGTGATTCTTTTTTTTGGATATGTGAGTTGCCAATTTGTCTTTTTTTGCAAATAAATGTGTTTTTTACCCTACACAATTGTGCCCTCTGTTGTTCCCTTTATCTGTTGGTTTAAAGATTCTCTTCTATTTTAATGGACTCTTGCCTTGAATGCACAGGGGGTTATTTACGAAAGACAAATCAAAATTGCACTGCAAGTGCACTTGGAAGTGCAGTCACTGTAGATCTGAGGGGAAGATCTGAAATGAGAGGAAGCTCTTCTGATTTTATTATCCAATCATGTACAAGCTAAAATGCTGTTTTTTTTTTATTTTCCTTGCATGTCCCCCTCGGATCTACAACGACTGCACTTGCAGTGCACTTGTAGTGCAAAGTGGATTTGACTTTTGTAAATAACCCCCATAGTTTGTTTATTTGTGGAGCACACACTGCATTTGTTTGCACCATTTTTTTAATCTTTTCAGTTGATGATTACAGAGCTGCAATTATTTCTCTGGTAACACACTAACCATTGTCATGGACCTGTATAGGCTGTACTTTGCACCACCACAAGTATATTGGTGGGCCCAAGGGATGCCCCATTGTTGTAGGGAACCTCCTCAGGCCTCATAAAAAAGGCCTATTTCCTGCTGTTGTACCAGTTGCACCTTGTTTTTTCCTTCATATTTACACTGCCTCATTTTATCCTTGTAAGCTAACCCTTGCTAGCCCCTGCATGGTCGGAACTATAGCATGTTAGCTACTTGTTAAAACTGAATAAAAATGATTGAATAAGAAACAAAGACAACGTACATGGGGTCCAACTACCAGAAAAATTAATAAAAAAATGCATTTAAAACCTGCATCCAAGGAACCCTAAACAGCTATTTAATCCAGAGAAAAGCAAAAAAAAAAAAAAAAAAAATCATACAACCTTGTATTATAATGCATGCTGCAATTCCCAGCATCAGTTTAAACTACAACTTAATTCCTAAAAGTAAGTTAGTTTCATAGCAGATAACTTGCGAGTAATAATAACTTGTAGTAAATTATGATGAACGTGTATTAAAGTAAAATATAGTTGTGTAGCGGTACCCCTGAAGGGCTGCTGAATGTTGTAGTCCACCCGTCACCCTGCCCAGGCAGGCACACAGTTTCCAGTCATTCTTTAGACAGAAAACAGTCCATTCACTTTGTTTTGTTTTTTTATTGAGGGGAATTAACTTGGATGGGGTAAGGGAATATGGATGCCCTCTGAATTGCAGAATATTTACATGGGACCAACTATATACAATCTTTGTATAAACACTCCAATCTTCACTCCAGCGCAACTCTTGCTTGCAGACTATTCCTCCTCAACACCTCCATCGCATTTCTTGCTTGCACTTCCAGGACTAACTAGCACAGAAATTTAGGCCTGACACTGGTTCAGCCAGGCCTTGAAAGTTTTCTTTGCGGGTAGGGACCTAGGGTACCTATGGTGTAGCAAAAATATGACAGTCCTTGGTGCTAGTTATCCTACACGTGGCTACTGCTCCCAGTACCACCTCTTCAAGCCATGCCAACAGCTGTCTCTCTCTCCTGCCCATGCTTCCACAGTTCAATCTCCTGGTTCTGCACCCATCCCAGACTGCTCTCTCCCAGTCCTCTCTACATAGTATGAACACACAATCTCTCTCTACTCCCCTAAACACACACAGATCCCGGTTCTTGCTCTGTCACGAGCGATCGTGGGAGCCCGGCGGTCATCGCGCCCCTCCGGGCACTCGAAGCTTATCACAGAGCGCAGCGAGCGCCCATTGCCGGGACGACGTCAATAGACGTCGTCCCGGCATCTTAGATCCGCACTGTAGCTATCATTCAGCTATAGCTTGGATCCCAGGTGGTTAAGGGGGTCTGAATACTTTCCATCCCACTGTATGTCTGACTGGGACTATATGAAAAGTGATTCTTTTTTTGGGATATGTGAGTTGCCAATTTGTCTTTTTTTGCAAATAAATGTGTTTTTTACCCTACACAATTGTGCCCTCTGTTGTTCCCTTTATCTGTTGGTTTAAAGATTCTCTTCTATTTTAATGGACTCTTGCCTTGAATGCACAGGGGGTTATTTACGAAAGACAAATCAAAATTGCACTGCAAGTGCACTTGGAAGTGCAGTCACTGTAGATCTGAGGGGAAGATCTGAAATGAGAGGAAGCTCTTCTGATTTTATTATCCAATCATGTACAAGCTAAAATGCTGTTTTTTTTATTTTCCTTGCATGTCCCCCTCGGATCTACAACGACTGCACTTGCAGTGCACTTGTAGTGCAAAGTGGATTTGACTTTTGTAAATAACCCCCATAGTTTGTTTATTTGTGGAGCACACACTGCATTTGTTTGCACCATTTTTTTAATCTTTTCAGTTGATGATTACAGAGCTGCAATTATTTCTCTGGTAACACACTAACCATTGTCATGGACCTGTATAGGCTGTACTTTGCACCACCACAAGTATATTGGTGGGCCCAAGGGATGCCCCATTGTTGTAGGGAACCTCCTCAGGCCTCATAAAAAAGGCCTATTTCCTGCTGTTGTACCAGTTGCACCTTGTTTTTTCCTTCATATTTACACTGCCTCATTTTATCCTTGTAAGCTAACCCTTGCTAGCCCCTGCATGGTCGGAACTATAGCATGTTAGCTACTTGTTAAAACTGAATAAAAATGATTGAATAAGAAACAAAGACAACGTACATGGGGTCCAACTACCAGAAAAATTAATAAAAAAATGCATTTAAAACCTGCATCCAAGGAACCCTAAACAGCTATTTAATCCAGAGAAAAGCAAAAAAAAAAAAAAAAAATCATACAACCTTGTATTATAATGCATGCTGCAATTCCCAGCATCAGTTTAAACTACAACTTAATTCCTAAAAGTAAGTTAGTTTCATAGCAGATAACTTGCGAGTAATAATAACTTGTAGTAAATTATGATGAACGTGTATTAAAGTAAAATATAGTTGTGTAGCGGTACCCCTGAAGGGCTGCTGAATGTTGTAGTCCACCCGTCACCCTGCCCAGGCAGGCACACAGTTTCCAGTCATTCTTTAGACAGAAAACAGTCCATTCACTTTGTTTTGTTTTTTTATTGAGGGGAATTAACTTGGATGGGGTAAGGGAATATGGATGCCCTCTGAATTGCAGAATATTTACATGGGACCAACTATATACAATCTTTGTATAAACACTCCAATCTTCACTCCAGCGCAACTCTTGCTTGCAGACTATTCCTCCTCAACACCTCCATCGCATTTCTTGCTTGCACTTCCAGGACTAACTAGCACAGAAATTTAGGCCTGACACTGGTTCAGCCAGGCCTTGAAAGTTTTCTTTGCGGGTAGGGACCTAGGGTACCTATGGTGTAGCAAAAATATGACAGTCCTTGGTGCTAGTTATCCTACACGTGGCTACTGCTCCCAGTACCACCTCTTCAAGCCATGCCAACAGCTGTCTCTCTCTCCTGCCCATGCTTCCACAGTTCAATCTCCTGGTTCTGCACCCATCCCAGACTGCTCTCTCCCAGTCCTCTCTACATAGTATGAACACACAATCTCTCTCTACTCCCCTAAACACACACAGATCCCGGTTCTTGCTCTGTCACGAGCGATCGTGGGAGCCCGGCGGTCATCGCGCCCCTCCGGGCACTCGAAGCTTATCACAGAGCGCAGCGAGCGCCCATTGCCGGGACGACGTCAATAGACGTCGTCCCGGCATCTTAGATCCGCACTGTAGCTATCATTCAGCTATAGCTTGGATCCCAGGTGGTTAAGGGGGTCTGAATACTTTCCATCCCACTGTATGTCTGACTGGGACTATATGAAAAGTGATTCTTTTTTTGGGATATGTGAGTTGCCAATTTGTCTTTTTTTGCAAATAAATGTGTTTTTTACCCTACACAATTGTGCCCTCTGTTGTTCCCTTTATCTGTTGGTTTAAAGATTCTCTTCTATTTTAATGGACTCTTGCCTTGAATGCACAGGGGGTTATTTACGAAAGACAAATCAAAATTGCACTGCAAGTGCACTTGGAAGTGCAGTCACTGTAGATCTGAGGGGAAGATCTGAAATGAGAGGAAGCTCTTCTGATTTTATTATCCAATCATGTACAAGCTAAAATGCTGTTTTTTTTATTTTCCTTGCATGTCCCCCTCGGATCTACAACGACTGCACTTGCAGTGCACTTGTAGTGCAAAGTGGATTTGACTTTTGTAAATAACCCCCATAGTTTGTTTATTTGTGGAGCACACACTGCATTTGTTTGCACCATTTTTTTAATCTTTTCAGTTGATGATTACAGAGCTGCAATTATTTCTCTGGTAACACACTAACCATTGTCATGGACCTGTATAGGCTGTACTTTGCACCACCACAAGTATATTGGTGGGCCCAAGGGATGCCCCATTGTTGTAGGGAACCTCCTCAGGCCTCATAAAAAAGGCCTATTTCCTGCTGTTGTACCAGTTGCACCTTGTTTTTTCCTTCATATTTACACTGCCTCATTTTATCCTTGTAAGCTAACCCTTGCTAGCCCCTGCATGGTCGGAACTATAGCATGTTAGCTACTTGTTAAAACTGAATAAAAATGATTGAATAAGAAACAAAGACAACGTACATGGGGTCCAACTACCAGAAAAATTAATAAAAAAATGCATTTAAAACCTGCATCCAAGGAACCCTAAACAGCTATTTAATCCAGAGAAAAGCAAAAAAAAAAAAAAAAAAATCATACAACCTTGTATTATAATGCATGCTGCAATTCCCAGCATCAGTTTAAACTACAACTTAATTCCTAAAAGTAAGTTAGTTTCATAGCAGATAACTTGCGAGTAATAATAACTTGTAGTAAATTATGATGAACGTGTATTAAAGTAAAATATAGTTGTGTAGCGGTACCCCTGAAGGGCTGCTGAATGTTGTAGTCCACCCGTCACCCTGCTCAGGCAGGCACACAGTTTCCAGTCATTCTTTAGACAGAAAACAGTCCATTCACTTTGTTTTGTTTTTTTATTGAGGGGAATTAACTTGGATGGGGTAAGGGAATATGGATGCCCTCTGAATTGCAGAATATTTACATGGGACCAACTATATACAATCTTTGTATATACACTCCAATCTTCACTCCAGCGCAACACTTGCTTGCAGACTATTCCTCCTCAACACCTCCATCGCATTTCTTGCTTGCACTTCCAGGACTAACTAGCACAGAAATTTAGGCCTGACACTGGTTCAGCCAGGCCTTGAAAGTTTTCTTTGCGGGTAGGGACCTAGGGTACCTATGGTGTAGCAAAAATATGACAGTCCTTGGTGCTAGTTATCCTACACGTGGCTACTGCTCCCAGTACCACCTCTTCAAGCCATGCCAACAGCTGTCTCTCTCTCCTGCCCATGCTTCCACAGTTCAATCTCCTGGTTCTGCACCCATCCCAGACTGCTCTCTCCCAGTCCTCTCTACATAGTATGAACACACAATCTCTCTCTACCCCCCTAAACACACACAGATCCCGGTTCTTGCTCTGTCACGAGCGATCGTGGGAGCCCGGCGGTCATCGCGCCCCTCCGGGCACTCGAAGCGACTCCGGGCACACGCAAGCCCCTAGTGGCCTAAAGGCATATCGACATAAGGTAAGGTAAAACTGTGGCTGCTGGTCGGCAAGCGGTTAATGTTGATAAATTTAAAGTTATGCACTTGGGGGCTAAGAATATGCATGCATCATAAATACTAAGGGGGTTTCCAAAGCGAGCAAAGTCCTTTCATGTATTAAGAGAGGTATGGACTCCAGAGAGAGAGAGATCATTTTGCCCCTGTACAAATCATTAGTAAGACCTCATGTGGATTATGCAGTTCAGTTTTGGGCACCAGTTCTCAATAAAGATATCAGGGAACTGGAGAAAGTGCAGAGAATTACAACCAGACCAATAAGAGGCATGGAGGAGCTATGAGGAAAAGATTAGAGGAACTGAATCTATTGCCCCTTGGGAAGAGGTGATTAAGGGGGATTTGATCAATATGTACAAATACAGTACATAAGTGTAGAGTTATTCACTTTAAGGTCATCACAGAGGACAAGGGGGCACTCTTTACGTCTAGAGGAAAAAAGATTTAATCTCCAAATACGGAAAGGTTTCTTCACAGTAAGAACTGTGAAAATGTGCAATAGACTCCCTCCAAAGGTGGTTCTGGCAAGCTCAGTCAATTACTTTAAAAAAGGCCTGGATTATTTCTTAAATGTACATAATATAACTGGGTACTAACATTTATAGTTAAAGTTGATCCAGGGAAAATCCGATTGCCTCTCGAGGGATCAGGAAGCATGCTTTCCTGGGGTTTGTTGCCTTCCTCTGGATCAACTGTGGGTGTAGGTGTGTGTGTGTGTGTAATATATATATATATATATATATATATATATATATATATAATTTGTTTTTTTTTGGTTGAACTTGAGGGACTTGAGTCTGAAGTGGAATGCCTCGTACACACGTACGGACTTTTGCCGGCGGACCTAAGTCCAGCGGACAATCCGCTGGACTTTCCCGCTAGGTACGCCGGACTAAAAAGCGAACGGACTTGACCACACACGATCACGCAAAAAGTCCGGCGGTTCACGCGATGACGTACGCACGTACGACGGGACTAGAAAAAGGAAGCTCGAGATCCCAAACGACACCCTTTGGGCCCCGTCAGCTAATCTCGTGTATATCGCGTGTTAGTTGACGTTTGGTTAGAGACGATTCGCGCTTCTCAGACTTCTGCTTAATTCGTTCGCTTCTGCCGTTCAGTTTGTGCTTGTGAGGTTTGTATCTGGCTTTCAGTGCGTGTGGATCAGTTCCTACCTGTTCTCAGGCCGTTCTGGTCCGCTCGTTCCTGTTTTTCAGGTCGTTCTTCATAGGCCTTGCTGTTCTTCAGTGCGTTCTGTTAAGTTGTTTGTTTGATCAGCCGACCGTTTTGAAGCCATGGAGTGTGGACGTACTCGGGAACGAGTTCGTGCTGTGCAGGGGCTCGGTGTTGCGGTTAGCACCTTGGCACGAGCCCGGTCCATGAACAGGGTGAGGAGGAGTTCATGGACCAAGAATTGGTTGCGCCAGCGTGACCAATTCTCGCATATGCCTTTGCTCCGTGAGATCCGTGAGAATAATCCTGATGATTTCAGGAATTATCTCCGGATGACGGACCCCATTTTTCACCGTCTGTTGGCTTCGCTGTCCCCTTATATTAGCAGGCAGAATACCTGCATGCGGCAAGCCATCAGTGCGGAGCAGAGGCTAGTCGCCACGTTGCGTTACTTGGCGACGGGGAGAAGCTTGCAGGACCTCAAGTTCACGACAGGCATCTCCCCCCAGGCTCTGGGGCTCATTATTCCAGAGACCTGTTCTGCCATTATCCACGTCCTGCAGGAGGAATACATTAAGGTAAGTCTTCTCTTTTAAAATTACCTATGTCTTGTATGTTTGTTAATGTAGTGCATCAATGTCATCATTAGCTAATTACCATGATAGGACTATTCTATGAATGTCGCCTATTCCTTTTTTTTTTGGTTTTTTTTTTTTTGTCTAGTATTTTATGTTTGACTTATCGAAATAGTTTTAAGAATGTATTATTTAGTGTGTCACATGCATATTTGCTTGCACCAACCTCCCCAGCATGGAAGCTTGGCCCCCTAAACACCCCTAGCCTAGTCACTTTCTTTGGTTAAAAATGTATATTACCAGCTCCATTGTACAGCTTTACTCACCCCCCCTTTCACCCCCCTTGACCCTCATTTTTAAATTGATTGCATGTGTTTTTGGTCAGCTTGTAATTATCCCCACCCCCCCCACACCCCCTTATAATTAATATCATGTGTTTTTGGTCAGCTTGTAATTATCCCCACCCCCCCACACACCCCCTGATAATTAATATCATGTGTTTTTGGTCAGCTTGTAATTATCCCCACCCCCCCACACACCCCCTGATAATTAATATCATGTGTTTTTGGTCAGCTTGTAATTATCCCCACCCCCCCCACACCCCCTTATAATTAATATCATGTGTTTTTGGTCAGCTTGTAATTATCCCCACCCCCCCCACACACCCCCTGATAATTAATATAATGTGTTTTTGGTCATCTTGTAATTATCCCCACCCCCCCCACACACCCCCTTATAATTAATATCATGTGTTTTTGGTCAGCTTGTAATTATCCCCACCCCCCCACACACCCCCTGATAATTAATATCATGTGTTTTTGGTCAGCTTGTAATTATCCCCACCCCCCCCACACCCCCTTATAATTAATATCATGTGTTTTTGGTCAGCTTGTAATTATCCCCACCCCCCCACACACCCCCTGATAATTAATATCATGTGTTTTTGGTCAGCTTGTAATTATCCCCACCCCCCCACACACCCCCTGATAATTAATATCATGTGTTTTTAGTCAGCTTGTAATTATCCCCCCCCCCCCACACACCCCCTTATAATTAATATCATGTGTTTTTGGTCAGCTTGTAATTATCCCCACCCCCCCCCACACACCCCCTGATAATTAATATCATGTGTTTTTGGTCAGCTTGTAATTATCCCCACCCCCCCACACACACCTTTAATTAATTGCATGTGTATTGTGTGACCTTACCATTATTTACTCCCCACCCACATCCCCATTATTATCTTCTCTGGTCCATCAGAGGGGTCATCAATCAGAGATTTGTCCCTTTTATCCTTAATCTTTTGGCTTTATTTCAAGGATTTACAAAATAAATACATATGTTCTTCCAAATTGTTTTTTAATTTGTTGCATTTAGTTTGGTGTTTTGGCTGGTTTATAATTTCAATTGTATCTTTCTGTTTGACTTCACAGTGTCCCTCCACGCCACAGGAATGGCAGACTGTGGCTTCCCAGTTTGCTGCCCGTTGGGACTTTCCCAACTGCGGAGGGGCGATTGACGGCAAACACGTGCAAATTGTGCCCCCACCCCATTCGGGGTCATACTATTGGAATTATAAGGGGTTCCATAGTATCGTGTTGATGGCGGTGGTGTCGGCACACTATGAATTTCTGTATGTGGATGTGGGGAAAAAACGGCCGGATGTCGGACGGAGGAGTCTTCAACCACACGGAGTTCGGTCATCGTCTCCAAACTGGTGGGCTGGAGCTGCCACCAGATGAAGATAATGTGGAGGGACTCCCGTTCGTCTTCATTGCCGACGAGGCGTTCGGTCTGGGTGACCATCTGATGAGGCCATTTCCCCAACGATCCCTCACCCCTGAGAGGAGGATTTTTAATTATCGGTTGGCCAGAGCAAGAAGGGTGGTGGAAAATGCCTTTGGTATTATGGCCAACCGTTTCAGATTGCTCCTTACATCGCTACATCTGGCAGAGTACAAACTGAATACTATTATTCTTGCATGCTGTGTCATGCACAATTATTTACGGAAACATTCAGGAACATACTCCTTACCAATTGGCCCTGAGGCCGGAGTGGAAGGCAACATGACAGGGCTGGATAATCGCCCTCTTGGTTCCGCACCACAATCAGCCCAGCAAGTGCGGGACCTTTATTTACAGTATTTTAATGGTAGGGGGGCCATTGAAATGGCAGCAGACCCTTAAACCATCTTTTTCATTTACAATGAATAAATACAGTTATTTATGTTTGAAATATTGGTCGTTTCGTATTGTTTGGCTTTTAATTTGGCCTGTTTTATATGTTGTCCTAGTGCACATCTTAATAGTGGCAAACTTGTTTAACGTTTAGTAAATAAGCCCCTTTGTCAATGAACCACAACATGTTTTTGTCAAACTGGTAGTATTTAAAAAGAAGAAGCCACACATTTTTGAATTTGTGCAAACATTATTTTTTTTATTATAGTGCACATCCAAAACTTTTTTTTTTTTTTTTTTTTTTTTTTTGTTTTTTTTTTTTTTTGGTTGTTTTGTTATTTTTTTTTTTTTTTTTTTTTTTTTTTTTTTTTGGAACATGATTTTTTTTTTTTTTTTTTTTATGTTATCTTTTTGACATTTTTTTGGTGTTTTTCTCACAACATATTTTTTTTTTTTTTGGGATTGATTTTTTAAAACAAACATAAAAACATGTTTAAAATTTTTTAAAAATTTTGGCTTAGCATTTGAAATTATTTACACAATGTAAAAGTCCAGAACTTACAAAGTTCAACAGGTAACCCATGAACAGAAGAAGCCAAATTTTGAATATGCACACTAATTTAACTGGAAAATGGGTAATGTCAACATGTGCTATGTTCCATCATGGGGAATCAATGGACGTGTTTTGTGTGTGAAACCCCTTCCCTCTCACCTACTAGCATTAGGGGTTGCAAACACAAAATGCGTCCATTGAGATCCCCTGATGGCACATAGCACATGTTGACATACCGTGTGCATATTTAAAATTTGGCCTCTAAAATTAGTTAAACAGCGCTTCAAAAGGGGAATGAAGGACATGATTGATGTTAAGAAATGTAAAAGGGGTCTTTAGATTCTCCCCAAAACATCAATCATGTCCTTCATTCCCTGCTGCATGGTGGCCATCTCCTTCTGCATGTTTTCCAGCTGCAGATTCCAGGCCATGATCTGCCCAATAAGCCTGTGGGCACTGTCAGTGGTAAATGGCTCCGCAGCTTGTCGTTCCACAAACAGATCAGCATCACCTAAAAGTTGGGTAGAGAAAACACACGAAAAAAAGTGTCAAAAACATGCAGACCTTAATTTATTAGCTCAATCTGTGTTCTGAGACACTCACTTGGTGGGGTGCAGATTTGATCGACTTCAACGACCTGTTCCGCCACATCCACGCGTGGGCTTGGGCTAACTGCCCAATTAGTCTGGTGAGGCCGGGAGGTCCTCGTAGGTTCGGACTGACGTCTGAGTCTTTTGCCCCCTATGGTAATGGAACACAAAAAGGTACACTTTTGAATCACACTGATATTTGAGTGCCAAAATAGGATTAGTAAACATTGTTTAAAAGTCTTGCCAATTATTAGCAGTTTGTTAGAAGATCCTACTTGAAGACAGAATTGAAATGTCTATCTAATGAAACTCCAATACTTAAAGCGCCCTTCAACCCTAAATTTGAACTTCCGCTCATTGGATCCCTGCACCCCTGTGGTGTCTTATTTTGAACGTTTTAGGGGGGATGGGTTGCAGATACCTGTGTAAGGCAGGTATTTGCACACACATCCGGCCCTAGACTCCCACAGAAGTATACGCCACATCCCGTCCCACCGTGCTGTCTGCTGGGACACACAGGGGTCCCCGAGCTTGCGCGGACCAGTCCTATTGCATTGCGCAACTGGCGCATGCCCAATAGTGACCCGGGAAGTGAAGCCGCAAACATTAATTTCATGATTGCAAGATCAGAGATTGTAGCTGCACCATCCAAGGGACAGGTGAGTGTACTTCTTTGAAAAGTCACCACCTACAGTATTTAGAGATGATGATCATTTTTTGGGAATTGTGAGCATGAGACCCTGCTTAACATATTTATCCCCCCCCCCCAAAACAGCCTCTGGAGTCCCTGTGTAAGTTACCCCTAAAACCCTTACTACAGCAGTAATTGTATAGATAGTGACAATAATAAACAACCTTACAACTCCAACAACCCAAAGCCAGGTAAACTCAATAAACGTTATGAAGACAAACGGAACTTTCATCAAATATGCGCAAGTTTCAGGTACGAATGGTAATAACATCTGCGCAAGTTTCACGGACGAATGGTAATTACATCTGCGCAAGTTTCAGGTACGAATGGTAATAACATCTGCGCAAGTTTCACGGACGAATGGTAATTACATCTGCGCAAGTTTCAGGTACGAATGGTAATAACATCTGCGCAAGTTTCACGAACGAATGGTAATTACATCTGCGCAAGTTTCAGGTACGAATGGTAATAACATCTGCGCAAGTTTCACGGACGAATGGTAATTACATCTGCGCAAGTTTCAGGTACGAATGGTAATAACATCTGCGCAAGTTTCACGAACGAATGGTAATAACATCTGCGCACGTTTCACGGACGAATGGTAATTACATCTGCGCAAGATTAGACATATCAACAAGTATAACCATAGTAGCGCACGTGCTTGACTTACTTTTTTTGATGGCTTTTCGAATTCTCCTGTATTGATCGTGCTCCCTGGATTTGATGTCGGACCATCGTTTGCGCAGTTGATCCTTGCCCCTTCGTACGCCGAATTTCTGCTCCAGGGTGCTGACGATTGTAGTGAGAATCTTGTCCTTGCGCAAGTTGGGACGAGGGTACGGGCCATTTTCCCCGTCGTAATCTTCCCTTTGGAGGATGTCCACCATCTCCACCATCTCTTCAAAGGCCATATTGGTGGCCTTATATCTGCTGCTGGATGCAGATGTGTTGGCTTCTTGGCTTTCCTCCGCGCTACTGGCTGAGAATGTGTCCGCCATATTCATGAATTAATTCACCAACAATGCAACGAGGGGAAGCGGGGCGGGGAATACTCGTCATGAGGAACGTCATGGGCGGGCGACGCGGAGGACGCAGGCGGACTTCGACGCGTGCGCAGTGTATATAAGGCTGTTTGAGGGGCCCACGTGTTCCCGAACGGAAGTAGCGAGCGCTCTGTACGAAGGTAAGTGTTTTCTAGGATGCATTACTGTGTTTTTTTTTGGGTTTTGGGCCAGCATTTTTTAAGGATATGTGTGTGTTGCTGCCTGTGTGTAGGGGTTGCTGCCTGTGTGGATGTGTTGCTGCCTGTGTGTAGGGGTTGCTGCCTGTGTGTAGGGGTTGCTGCCTGTGTGTAGGGGTTGCTGCCTGTGTGTAGGGGTTGCTGCCTGTGTGTAGGGGTTGCTGCCTGTGTGTAGGGGTTGCTGCCTGTGTGGATGTGTTGCTGCCTGTGTGTAGGGGTTTGCTGCCTGTGTGTAGGGGTTGCTGCCTGTGTGTAGGGGTTGCTGCCTGTGTGTAGGGGTTGCTGCCTGTGTGGATGTGTTGCTGCCTGTGTGTGGGTGTGTTGTGTAATGTTTGTTAAGAAAAACTGGTTGTGCGTTTTAAGTAACATTTGTGTTTTTGGTCTTTTGTATTGCCATTACTAACAAAACAGAAACAAACATGTCATCACCCCAGTTGAATCCATTCAAGGACCAGCAGTTCATGTCCGAATTCATTGCCCTGTACAGAAAAAATACCAACCTGTGGCAGCTCAAGAACCCTTTGTATGGCAATAGGGATGTCCGGAAGGCAACACTGGGGCCACTTGTGGCTTTTGTGAAGACTAAAGTCCCCAACGCAAACACCAAGTTTGTGGAAGCCAGAATTGCAAGTTTAAGGCACATGTACAAGCGGGAGCGCAAGAAGATTGAGGAATCAGTCAGATCAGGAGCAGCAGCAGAGAATGTTTATGTACCCAAGCTGTGGTACTACAACCAACTGACTTTTATAGGTGACCAGATGGAACCCAGGGAATCACTGTCGACTCTTCCCTCCACCCTTCCCTCCACTCTTCCCTCCACTCTTCCCTCCACCCCAGCTGAGGCTTCCACGGAAGGAGAAGACCCCTCCACCTTGGAGCAGGCTGATGCGCCCAGCTGGAGCCAGGTATATATTTAGTAGCCTAAATTGTGATTGTGTGAATATTAATGCTGTCAACGTTAAAATGTGAAACAATTAACACCCTGAACTCAGAATTGTGAAAAAAACTGACAAAAATTATGCACACTTCTAAAAAGTGTTGGTGCAACATATCGATACATATATAGTGTATACATACATCCAGTAGTGGCAAAAAAAGCGTTAGACAACATTGGTGATCTGCTTGGAAAATGCAGGGGTCCAAATGATAGCCTTTTGGATCTTTTGGAAAATTTAGATGCTCGTTCCTAAGTTTACAATTGGATGATTGAGTAGGCCAGAAACCACAAAACAGGTGTTTGATTTTTGTTTTTATTTGCACACAGGATGAGCTGACCCAGGATGATGCCGGGACAAGTGGTATGGAGGAGGAGGAGGACATGCCCAGCGAGAGCCAGGAGGTGGCTGGGCCCAGCACGAGCCAGAGTGACAGCCAGACCCAATTAAGAAGTCTACCTCGACCCCTGCCCTTACCCCCAAGAAGGCCCAGGAGGATGACCATTGTGGAGGAGGAATCACTGGAACTGATTCGGAAGGCGAGTGCGATTCTCGACAAACCCCCCCTTCCAGAAGAGGGCTATGGCAGCTACGTGTCCAGCAGGTTGCTGCAAATGGAGAGGGGCCAACGGCACCTGTGTGAGGGCCTAATTTCTGAGGCAATTAGGGGGGGTTTGAGGGGTGAATTACGAGAATCCACCCGCCTGACCCATGAAGGCCCGACACCAACTTCTCCTCCTCCTCCTCCTCGTCTTCCTTCTCCTCCTCCTCCTCCTCCTCCTCCTCCTCCTACTCCTCCTCCTACCACAAGTCAGCCTCCAAGGAAGCGTGCAGGGAAGACTGCAGGGAAGAGTGCAGGGAAGCGTGGTGCGAAGAGTCGGAAGTGATTGCCTGGCTTCAGTCTGGTCTCACAGAAGACACAGGCTGTTGTAGTGCCACAGCTTGGGGACATAGATGTCATCTGCTGCTGTTCCTGGTCTGTCTGATTCCTGGTCAATCTTCTTGTGCTCCCTATATTGTATGAAATGTGCCCAAGCTTAATTTTTGGCTTCACAAACTTGGTGTCTGCCGTTGGGGCAAAAAGTCTTCACAAAATCTACAAGTGGCTCCAGTGTTGCCTTCCTATTTTGTTTTGCCTTGTTTGTTTTAACCAGAATAAATGGTCATTTAATTTTCATCAAATAATGATATACGTGCTTGTTATTCAAAAACATAGTTTCTTTAGGAGTAGGCAGGTACATGTCTAAACATTCATTTGACAATACAAGTGTAAAGTGCAAGTTCAATGGAACTGCAAGTGCAGTCGCTGGAAAGGTGAGGTTTAAGATCGGAATTAAGGGCAAGCTCTGCTGACTCCACAATTGTATCATGTGTAATAACTAATCCTTTTGATAACCAACAAATAATAAAAAAAATATCTATATAGAGATATATGTACATATATATAATATATATATATATATATATAATTTTATTTTTATACACGTATAGATCTATATATCTATATATATATTATATATATATATATATATATATATATGTAGATATCGATATATATTTTTTTGCGCTTATTGAGAAATATAGATATATTTTTCATTTGGTGATTTGGATATCTATATCTATATCTATATCTCTATATATATATATATATATATATATATATATATATATATATATATATATATATATATATATATATATATATATATATATATATATATATATATATATATATATACAAATATATAACTTCACTAAAGAATGCTGAAGAAAAAACGTTCGGGAGTACTCTGCGTGAATATACAAGCAGCAAGGCAAAATCATTCTTCAAGTACGATACCATACAAATCCCGCTGTCAGAAAAACAAAAAAAAAAAATTTTCAACAGCGTGACGATTGTGCGAGCTTCAAAACGAAGGCTAGTTTTACCAGACCGAGCGAGTCCGTGACATAATAGCTACTGAGCATGCGTCCTTTTTGGTACGCCGGACCATACTACACACGACCGGATTATCCGCTGGACTGCCAAGTCCAGCGGATAATTTGAGAACAAAACCTGAAACTTTAGTCCGCCGTACTTTGGCCAAAAAAAGTCCGCCGGCGCCTACACACGAGGGGATTATCCGCTGGACTTCGGTCCAGCGGATAATCCCGCGGGATAGTCCCTTCGTGTGTACGCGGCAGAAGAGTTACCAGATCTGGAAAGCTTTGCTTCTCAACTTATAAAAGACCAAAAGGTTTAGACTTTCATATTATTCAAACTTTGATGTATGAAAATCCATTATTAATTCAGGGATTCAGACAGTATAACTTTTTTAAGCATCACTAAGGAACAGCTCATTGGTTGAGGCTGACCATATCCATTAGGTTCATTATAGTTCAACTCCAGGCAAACAACTAAATAGCCAGTTGAAATACATACATGGGAGGTGTTTTACCTGCCAAATGATTTGTATTTTTCCTCCATCCAGTTCTGATATTTTCACAGCTCTGCCACACCAAATAGCCCTAGAGGTTGTGGTAGAGGGGCACCAGTATCTATATAAAAAAAGACTTGGAGATAGTGGTAACAATTTTGTGGCAAATAGGTGGATTTGCATAGTGGCCTGTTTTTTTTAATAAAGGATTTGTTAAAGTGCATTTTTGTCTTTTTCTACAAATTACATTTGTTTTGGAAATGAGTAGAGGTATTAAGTACCCTTTATTAATTTACATGGGGGGGCTGGTATTTGGGGAGCACCTTATTTTAAGGAGGTTTCAAGATTCCCATAAGACCCTCACCTACAGACCCACCATGACAGGGCTGTGGGGAAGAGGTCCCCATGTCAAGTGCATGTGACCTGGTATGGTTAAGGGGAAGGACCACACTTTCGTACCCCTTCTATCCTGGCCAGCCAGGCTGAATGCTCAGATAAGGGATTCATTTGAATTTTTGGGGGGGAACCAACTTGTTTTTTAACCACTTGCCGACCAGCCACCGTCATTATACTGCGGCAGGTTGGCACGATCCCGCGAGCCATCGTAGCTGTACGTCGGCTCCTTTAAGCGGGATAGGGCCCGCTGCACTGTGGAGGTGCCGATGCTCGTGACCAGCAGTCGCGGTGACCTACGGGCACAAGCGATCATGGGCACGAGAGGCAGAACAGGGACCTGTGTGTGTAAACACACAGGTCCCTGTTCTGAGAGGAGATGCAGATCGTGACTTCCTAATAGCTAGGAACCACGACCTGTCATCTCCTATAGTCAGTCCCATCCCCCTACAGTTAGAACACACAATCAGGGAACACAGTTAATCCCTTGATCACCCCCTAGTGTGAACCCCTTCCCTGCCAGTCACATTTATACAGTAATCAGGGCATTTTTATAGCACTGATCTCTGTATAATTGTCAATCATCCCAAAAATGTGTCAAAAGTGTCCAATTGTGTCCGCCATAATGTCGCAGCCATGATAAAAATCACAGATCACCACCATTACTAGTAAAACAAATAATACTAAAAATGCCATAAATCTATCCCCTATTTTGTAGATGCTATAATAACTTTTGCGCAAACTAATCAATATACGCTTATTGTGATTTTTATTACCAAAAATATGTAGAAGAATACATATCGACCTAAACTGAGAAAAAATTAGCTTTTTAAAAAAAAAATTGGGGATATTTATTATAGCAAAAAATACAAAAAAATACAAAAAAAAAAAACCACAGAGATGATCAAATACCACCAAACGAAAGCTCTATTTGAGGGAAAAAAAGGGAGCCAATTTTGTTTGGGTACAGCGTAGCAGGATCGCGCAATTGTCAGTTAAATTGATGCAGTGCCATGTCGCAAAAAGTGCTCTGGTCATTGAGCAGCCAAATCTTCCGGGGCTGAAGTGGTTAAATCATCCCTACCCTTTGTTTACATGACAGCTAAATAGATTAGCTGGCCGCCAATAGCTCCCTAGCAACCAGTCTGAGCAGGAAGCCATCACATTACCTGTAATACCACAGTTAAATGTTTCACTTCACAAGTTTGGGCCACCTCAATACCTATTTAGTTCTGCTGTTTGCCAAAATGAAGAACAAGGAAAGTCCAGTCTGAACATGGAAAATGTGTCACTGGCAGGACCGACAGGTATAAATAAAGCAAAAAAAGCCTGAACAAAAATATTAATGCAGCTTGTGCATCTAAAGATGGGTAGTCTGCAATATATTACATTTTTGTTCCAGGATATAGACATTGGTGGACAAAGTTACCAAAGCCCTTTTTCAAAGGAGATTTTTGGGTCCCCTTTCAATTACCGACCAAGTAGAAAACACATTTTATTCGTTGTGTATTGAATGAGAGCTGGATTGGAATGAGCCATGTCCAGGCCTACATGACACTTTGAGGGGTCACTGTATCCATCTAACCCACATATAGCAATAAATGACCCAGAGGGCCATTGTGCAGTTACATAGTCTGCATAAATTGTAAGTCAGTCCAATAATTTCTTCAATCTCTTAATAATCTTCAATCATTGAAACTCTGTTTGCATTTTTATTTTCCCTTAATGAGATTTGTTTCATACCTGACTCTTCATCAACTAATGACCTTCAATAATCTCTCTCAGCTTCTGAGTATGCATAACAGTATCAAAAACCAGCAATCTGTAGATAAAAGCAATGTAAACCATTATAGAACTCTGTAATCTGACAGACTTTTTGAAGATAACAGACGGTGTGCGAAGTCAGATATGTGCGAAGTCAGATAGTTTACAAATGCGTGACGAGAATGAAAATTAGATAAAGTAATGTAAGCACTGTTTATCCACAATAAAATATGTACCCTAATGCCTAATACATACAATGAGATTATCGGGCGAATGATCTTCCGATTTTTTTTTTTTTTGCATGCTAATCTCATATCCAAAATTAAGAGGTTACTAATTTTACGAAAATTCTTGTATGACAGAACAAAAATGCGTAAGTGATGTAATGTATTTTATTGGTATTGTATTGTATTTTTGAATTAAAACTGTACTGATTAAATTGTGCGATTTTGTATCTGGTAAACATTTTCGTGCTTGTCCCATCGGAAAATGTTGGATGAACTGTCGTGATCAGCTCTTAAAGCTGTGTACTAACAATTAGGTTAATGTATGATCGCTTCTAAAGCGGTATTTTTTGTATGATTTTCTGATCGTTTGTACGGGCCATAGGAGCGATCAGTTGATAGTGATTCCTACCCTGGTCATTGTTGTTAGTCCTTTATATTTCCTTATATGAATAGTGGCCTTTATGTACTGCTAGGATTCAGTGATTCAGTATTTCCAAATGTAACACTGACTGCAGTCCATATTTTAACTCTAATTTCCTCTAAAACCTAATATTACATAGAGCAGGAAGTGTATTTCTACATTTTGTCACTGTATTACAGCTAAATGACTTGTCACAGTTCATTTATAAATTTTAATACTTGGCAGAATGGCAGTTGCAGAGGGAATGTAATAAGATAATGCATTATCTTGATGAGCTGAAGCAGATTGCACAGTGTGAATGTGTAAAACAGAATCTTTTTCACCTCCGAGAAGTTCGATTTTACTAATACAGCATTATTTTGTGCCAAGGAGATATAAGGGTGGTTGTAAAATGAAAGTGTAAAAAGATAATAAGAAGAATGGAAAGATAAATGCTAGTAATAGTGCATTATGTGGCAGGTGAATCATATGCTAACTTCTAGATAACCAGATCTGGTTTAAAGAGAGAGAGACAGATAAAAAATGCAAGTATACACAATGCAACTTTTTGCTGCCATGTTGATGTGAAACCACAAAGTTTAGAAAATGAGCAAGACATTAGTGCTTTTTCATGAAGTACAAGTTCACATTTTTGCAAAAATCCCTCCTGCCCGCCTCCTTAGAACCCTCAAAACCATCAGCCATGCCACCCCCTCCTTCTGCAGTCTGCAGCACGGCCAGTAAAAAAATGAAGTCAGGTTGCCCTTGCAGCTGCACTAATGTTCTGTAGATTTGAATTGACTGCCCTTGCCACTTTTACTGCAAATGCAGCATCCCCCATCAGTGATGAACTAGTTACGTATTTGGTGCATTTTCCAGTACCTTCCATAGGGATGAATAGTAATGCATGTAAAATGCATCTAACAGGCCCTGCATTGCAACATCTCTGCATGAAAATACAAAGGTGTGAACATAGCTTTGCCATCTTATGTTCAAATGTGACTGGAAATTCAATAATTAAACAAACAAAAAATAAATTACGGGACAAACAACAAAGGGGTATTTGGCGCACTCAAGGTCTGGGTTGTGCACAGGCAAGCTTGTAAAAATGATGGGAGAGTAAAGTGGTTTTGATATATGGAAAGTCCATATAATGCAAAAAGTCCAATAGACAATCCTAATGCCCTGTACACACAGTCGGAATTTCCGATGGAAAAACTCAGACGGGAGCTTTTCATCATATATTCCGACCGTGTGTATGCCCCATCAGACTTTTTCCGTCAAAAATTCCAATGGACTTAGATAGAGAACATGTTCTATATTTTTCCGACAGAAAAAATTCCTATTGGAAAATCCGCTCGTCTGTATGCTTTTCTGACGCACCAAAAACCATGCATGCTCGGAATCAAGTCAATGCATGCTCAGAAGCATTGGAAAGAATGGACCTTCAATGCTGCAGACAATTTCTGGACCCTTCCCAAGATCCGTGCCTCAATACAATCCTGTCTCATACACTGTTAACTGTTGGGTCTTATCTAGACAGTGTGTGTAGGTGTGTACCTTTCCAAATAATGTCCAATAAACTGAATTTACCACAGGTGGACTCCAATCAAGTTGTTGAAACATCTCAAGGATGATCAGTGGAAACAGGATGCACCTGAGCTCAATTTTGATTGTTTTCATTTTTTATTTTTTATAAACTATAAACAGTTTATATTGTTTTTGTCATTTCTTGGCCTATCCACTGACCCATTATTTCTTTTTGGTAAATAAGGGCAGGAATAGCAGAATAAACAGACATTTTAGACTCAAATAAAACAGTCAAACTGAGTAGGAAACTTCAATAGAAGCTACATTAGCAACTTATCAAAGTATATAACCCTGAACATTCCCAATGTGCCCCATTTCTGACTGTAAACTATACCATCAGAAGCATTTAATGATATTTGATCAGTAACTGTAAAAAATACCTATTGATTGTAACGACGCTGGAAATAATGTTATCCTAGCTGTCCTGTGGCTACCCTATATCTGGATCAACCTCTGAAAAAATCAGGATGTAGGCACTAGGGTTTGTTTGCCATTTATTGCAATTCTCAAACTAGAGAGAAAGTTTAAGGATGCAGGATACCCCCAGAAAAAGTGCACAAAAAGAAATAAGGAGCCGAGTGCATTTCACGCAGACCAAAAGGTATTAACTGTACTTGAAGGGTCTTAAAATTATAAAATACAGAAAGGATTACATGTATTGCAGAGATGTACATATGCTTTTTTTTTTAATGTTGCCCTGGCATACACTTTAAGGAAGACAAACATTTACTATTTCAAAAACACACTTTCAATTCCACCATTTGAAAAAATACTAGGCATCATAGCAATAATAACCTTTAGAACTGTTTGGGACTTTGGTTTTAACTCTAAACTGGATGAGGAATGCAAGCAATGTCCCCCTGTTTCCCAGAGAAGCAGGCTGATATGTCTGATGTGGGGACTCTTTGTAAGTAAACAGCATGACAAAAAGATATTAAAGAGGAGTTTTTTTTTTTTTTTTAAAGTCAGCAGCTACAAATACTGCAGCTGCTGACTTTCAATAAATGGACACTTACCTGTTCCAGGTTCCAGCGATGTCGGCAGAAGATCGCTCGTCTCTCGGCTGCCCCGCTGCCATCCTCTGTCAGGGAATCAGGAAGTGAAGCTTGCGGCTTCACTGCCCGGTTCCCTACTGCGCATGCGCGAGTCGCGCTGCGCGTCTTTATTGTTCCCCGTTGTGTCCTGGGAACTGTGTGTTTCCCAAGACACAACGGGAACCCTCGGATATGGGCGGGCATCCTCGGATAAGGGGGGGCAGCTAGTCCCGGAAAGTGGGTGCAGATACCTGCATTATACAGGTATCTGCACCCCCCTGAAAGGTGCCAATTGTGGCACCGGAGGGGGGGAGGAATCCGATAAGCGGAAGTTCCACTTTAGTGTGGAGCTCCGCTTTAAAGCGGTTCTACACCCATTTCATTTAGTAAATCTCTTTGCCTTCCAAATCAGGCAAAGAGTACTAAATGAAATGTTTTTTTTTTTTTTTTTTTTTTTTTTACTTACCTTGTAATTGAAGACTTCCGGTCTTCTCCCTCTGCGGCGGCGGGCGGGGTCTTGCGTCGATCGTCGTCACGCCGCACTGTCTCCTGGGATCTGGTGTCATAGATCCCAGGAGTCAGTGCGGGCATCTTCCGAAATCTCGCGAGATTTCGGCCACATCTTCCGAAATCTCCCGAGATTTCGGCCGCATCTGCCGAAATCTCGTGAGATCTCGGCAGATGAGCCGTTACTGCGCACGCGCGAGTAACGGCAGTGCATGGTGGGCCATCTAAAGTCCCTGTGGGTGTTTCACATGCCCACAGGCAAGATGGCCCCCAGCACTAAAGAAGAAGACGAGGAACTTCATCGGACGAAAAACCGGCGGCGATCGAGATGGAAGATGGAACAGGTGAGTCCCCTAATAAAGGTAAGCACACTTTATATTACATCCTTAAAAAAAAAAAATTTTTTCAGAGTGCAGAACCGCTTTAAGAACAGATATAACTACAAAGACATTGACCAAAGGTCAAACTGTAATTTCTCTTCTTGCATTCAGATAAATATCGCTAGTGGAACGTGATCATTTAGCATTGATTTCTGTTGCTTGTATGACAGCATGTGATCAGTCATTTTAGCAAAATGATTTTTCCTGTGTTCCTTTGGGACTGCCTGATTTTTCTTTGAGGACAGATGTAATTAATGCAGCTGTATGCACACAGAAATACAGAAGTAATTTTCCTTTTGGCAGGGAATGAGACAGGACAGTCTGTTCTATACAAACAAATGTGGCTCAAATGGATGTGAAATGAAAACTTCAGACAAAACACATAAGCTCACAACATGTATACTAAAATTGCTACTTTTTGTGTTCTGTGATGCTGAGTTCAGCAAGGAATGTAATGTTTATCAATACATTTCAGCATTTAACAATCTAGAATGAGTACCCGGAACTTAGATTTCCTTTCAGTATTATGGTGCAATGTTATACAATGTAAGGTTTTTGAAAAAAAATAAAAATAAATAGTATGCTAGTGTTGATTACAGACCTTTATGTGAACTTATTACTGCTGTCAGTGCAGGTACGTTTATTGCCACGTACACGCGATCAGACTTTTCGGCCAGACTAAGTCCGGCGGATAATCCACTGGACTTTACCACACACCCAAACTTTTCCGGCGGACAATCCGCCGGAGTTTTGGCGTAAGTCCCCCCAAATCCATATCAGACCCTTATCCGAGCACGCAGCCTGGCCAGTCAGGAAAGGGGGTGGGGACGAGCGAGCGCTCCCCCCCTCCTGAGCTGTACCAGGCCGCATGCCCTCAACATGGGGGGTGCCCTGGGGAAAGGGAGGCCCTGTGGCCCCCCCACCCCAAAGCACCTTGTCCCCATGTTGATGAGGACAAGGGCCTCTTCCTGACAACCCTGGCCGTTGGTTGTCGGGGTATGCGGGCCCCCAGATACCGGCCCCCACCCTATGTGAATGAGTATGGGGTACGATGTACCCCTACCCATTCACCTAAGGGAAAAAAAGTGTAAATAAAAAACACAACACAAGTTTTTAAAATACTTTATTACATAGCTACGGGGGTCTTCTTCCGTCTTGGGGGGTCTTCTCGCCGGACTCCTCCGCTATCGTCTGCTAGCTATTTTAATAGCACAGGAGCCCAGCTTTCTCCTTCGTCGTCGCCATCTGGGGGTCTTGTTCCGACTTCGGGGGTCTTGTCCCGCTCTTCTGTTCTTCTTGCCGGGCCTCTGCTATCTTCTGCTAGCTCTTTTACTAGCGGTGGCCCGGGCTTTTGTCGCCGTCGCTGTCGCCGCCTTCTGCTTCTTCTTCTTCATCTGATGTTGACACGACGCCGTCTCCGCTTGCAATGGCCCAGAAGTGTTATATAGGGACAAGGGGCGGGGCCACCTCATGTCACATGATGACCCCGCCCTCCTATGATGTCACAGTCCCAGAGGATGCTGGGACTGTGAAATCATAAGCGCAACACTGAAGAAGAAGAAGAAGAAGGAAGAAGAAGAAGATCCCTGGAGCTGTGTAATAAAGTATTTTAAAAACTTGTGTTTTTTATTTACACTTTTTCCCTTAGGTGAATGGGTAGGGATACATCGTACCCCATACTCATTCACATAGTGTGGGGGGGCAGTATCTGGGGGCCCCCTTATTAAAGGGGGCTCCCGGATTCCGATAAGCCCCCCGCCCGCAGACCCCGAAAAACAAACGGCCAGGGTTGTTGGGAAGAGGCCCTTGTCCTCATCAACATGGGGCAAAGTGCTTTGGGGTGGGGGGGCGCAGGGACTCCCTTTCCCCAGGGCACCCCCCATGTTTAGGGCACGCGGCCTGGTACGGCTCAGGAGGGGGGGCGCTCGCTCGTCCCCACCCCCTTTCCTAACCGGCGCGGCTACGTGCTCGGATAAGGGTCTGATATGGATTTGGGGGGGGGACCCACACGCCATTTTTTCGGCGTAGGGATTCCCCTTTAAATCCATACCAGGTGACGGGGCTCCCAATTGTCTGCGGGTAAAGTCCGGACATGTGTGGGCAAGTCCACACGTTCGGAAAGTCCGGCGGACCTCCACTGGAAAGTCTGGCGGTTTGTCCGCTGGACTAGATCTGGCGGATAATCCCGCCGGAAAGTCCGAGCGTGTGTACGGGGCATTAGGTAAAAAGAAAATTATTGCTGGGTGTGATCGTGATCACAGATGAATGAGCAATAACCCTACAGTATGCCCTACTCTGTTGCTTTTATATTCTAATGATGCTAAAAAACGTTAAATAGGTGCTATCTAATGACTTTATTAAAATCTCAGATACCAAGAGGTAGGAAGCTTACAATGGAACTTCAGTGTTACCTTTAAGCATTACCTCTCACCCAATGCACAGCTTCCACTCATGATAAAAATCTCTGCACACTGTGAGCTTATCATAGTGGGCAATATAAACAGCCTGTTATTAGCTTCTATCCTACTATCATGGTGGATGACATTCTGCATCATTCAACCATTTCCTCCTGGGCCTGGTTGTCAGTGGACAACCTATTTCAGTTAATTGTAAAGCAGAGGTGTCTCTTAACTGCTTGCCGACCAGCCGCTGCAGTTATACTGCGGCAGGTTGGCTCGACTGCGCAAATCGCCGTAGGTGTACGTCGGGCTCGTACATAGCGGTCTGTGGGTGTGCTGCCATTGGCCAGTGGGGAAGCCAATCTCAACACACAGTCTAGATGGGATGTGTGTTGTTCCAGGCAGCCCATCTCCCCACACAGTTAGAAACACACTGAGAGAACACATTTAACCCCTTGATTGCCCCTGATGACAACCCCTTCCTGCCAATGTCATTAGTACAATGTCAGTGCATATTTTTAGCACTAATCACTGTAATAATGTCAATGGTTCCCAAAAAATTGTCAAAAGTGTCAGCTCGGTGTGCGATCTGTCCGCCACAATGTCACAGTCCCAGTTAAAATCGCTGATCCCAGCCATTATTAGTAAAAAAAATTCAAAAATTATAAAAAATACCATAAATCTTTTCCCTATTTTGTAGACGCTATAACTTTTGCGCAAACCAATCAAAATACGCTTATTGGGTTTTTTTTTTTTTTCCAAAAAATTTTGCAGAATACATATTGGTCTAAATATATGAAGACATTTGATTTTTTTATTTTTTTTTATTGGGAATGTTTTATAGCAGAAAGTAAAAAATATTGTTTTTATTTCACAATTGTCAGTCTTTTTCTGTTTATAGCAAAAAAAATAAAAAATCGCAGAGGTGATCAAATACCACCAAAATAAAGCTCTATTTGTAGGAAAAAAAGGACATACATTTTATTTGGCTACAGTGTCGCATGACCACGGAATTGTCAGTTAAAATAACTCAGTGCCGTATCACAAAAAATGGCCTGGTCAGGAAGTGGTTGAATCCTTCCAGGGCTGAAGTGAAGCTACGTGTTTTCATCATGTGACTATTACTATTAGATTCCATTTTTCTCAGCTAATTAGAAGTTCTTTTCTGGTGCTAAACATCTGATTTGACTATGAATGTGTATGAGGTCTGTTGGTATAACAAGTAAAGCTTGTTATTACATAACTATACTGCATTAATGTATTGTTCATTAATCACTTTATCTTTTTCTATATCACTGCTGTCAGTATTCAGAGGCACAAGAATTCTCTTACACTCGAAACAGTTGGAATTGTTCTAAAATAGATATAGTGTATGTGATATTAAAGAGAGTGATGTGTGATATGAGTGTGTTCAAGGTCAGATTACTTGAGATCTGAAAGGTAAAGACCAGTAAAATAAAAATGTCACCTTATGCTTGTTTATAAAGTGTAACAATAAAATAGTAAACCCCCCCTAAAAAAAAGGGTTAAATCAGATATGATTGTTACTCATGCCTGTCTGCATGCAGCTTCATCAGCTTCCTTAGATTGTGCAATGATTTCGCTGGGTGTAATGCTGAACCCTAGGCTTAAAGCATAAGTTCACGTTTTAGAAAAAAAAAATAACAAATGCACATTTTTTTGCAGGTATTAGCATTTTAGCATTTTTATTTTTTAATTTTTTTGGAGCCTGTGAAGCATTGCACCAGTGATTAGCAGATCCAAAGCTCCAGGCTCCAGTCATGGCGCATGGTGTGCACCGGGGTCTAGTCTCCGGGCCGGGAGGCGTGCCCACTAATGTGCTGCCAAGTGCTGACTGCTGGTCATTCAAAAATGGTGCCAGGCGGATCCATTACGTCACTGACTCATGTGCCCACCCAGCCGAATATGGCCGAGCATGTACAAGCCTTCCTGAGCCTGGCAGGCTTTGGAACTGTGCATGCCTGCATGAGCAGTTCCAATGCCAGTCCGCAGCCATATCTTTTACTGGCAGCCACTGTCTGTAACAGACATTTACAGGCAGCCCATACATGGATTGAAATTTACGGGCTGTCCATATATTTATGGATAGTTAGCAACACTGGTGCAGAATCCAGTCCATGCCAGAGCAACTGACAGGAGCACAGGGAAGCCAGGGCAGGATTCCAAGCAGGCAAGGGGCTGTCAAGGGGCTGTCAGGAAGCTGCCAACCATCCAGGGTGCTGTGACCAGTGAGAACAGGTTTCAGAGGCCTCACTGTGCTCCTGTCAGTGGCATTGGTGTGGACTGGATTCTGAACCGATGTCTTTTACATGGAGCTTGTTTCAAGGCTTACCACCAGCAATGATTGTGAGTGCATAAGTCTTGTATTTTAACTTTTTTTACTAACGAAACTTGCTACTCTATTGGCGCCTTGGCGCCCCTCTCCCCATCCCTTTTCTCTCTTGTAGTGTCTGGGTTTCAAGCCTGCTCAGGAGACAGTCTTTCCCCAGCCAGCTGTGTTAGCAATAGACTAGTATTGATGCCTCCGGGATTTACACATTTTATATAGACATACACACACATATATATATATATATATATATATATATATATATATATATATAGGGCTTTATTTCTCAGAGAATAGGTGCAGGAACTCCCCCCTTATGAGTCACCCTTCGTCTCTGCCCCCACCCACCTCCGAGCACTGTCTCTTGGCTCCACCCCCTACCCACCTCCAAGTACAGAACCAAGTATCATTTTGTGCTACTAAATTGTAGCAGCAACAGACCCCACCACAGCAACAATAGATCCCCCACACAGGACAGAACTCCCCCCAGCAACAATGGACCCCCTACTACAAAATACCACCCCAGCAACAATAGACCCCCACAAAAAATAGATCCCTAGTGACAATAGATCCCCCAGCATTCATCATCAAGTGACCCTCCAGCACACATTGCCGTAGAATACATTCAGTGCTGGAGGTGGCGGAAATGCGTTTGCCCGCGTTCCCGCTGAAAAAAAGCCCTGTATATATATATATATATATATATATATATATATATATATATATATACATTATAGAAATATATATATATATATATATATATACATTATAGAAATATATATATATATATATATATATATATATATATATATATATATACTTTTTGTATTTTATACATAACTCTGAAGGCAACTGATTTTGGTGAGTGTGTACTCTGCTGGGGAGTGGAATCACTAACACATGTGAGGAGGTGTGTATTGGAATTCAACCACATAATTAAAGATTTGAACACTCTTTTTTTTGACTCTGTGGTGGACTATTTTATTGATACACTTTTTTCTTTTCTTCTTTTTTCCTCACTGTGATATGAGTAATATTTAATTTGACATTATGGTTTTGGTTTGAATAACACATGTTATTAATTGTATGTGCATCATTAATTAAGCACGGTGCTACCGTTTGAAGTACTTTCACTTTAAATACTTTAAGATCAAAGTAAATATTAATCCGCCATACAGCATTCAAATACGATTGTATGAGATCTTTCCCCTGGATCTAGCAAGCACAGTGCAGATTGATGGTGTCTTCTATTAAAAGTTTCTGATGATGCTGTAGGTTTCAAAAGTTTTATTTTATTTCTTCTTCTTGCTTCTAAAATTTTACCAAAAACCTGTACAGTTTTTGTGCTGCACAATGGCCTCGGTCTTAAATTGCATCTCTCCAGGTTTCAATCAAGATTGATTGAGTTGAAAATTAAACTTATATTGTTTTAGTCTAGCCAATGTCTATCTGCTGCTGAAGAAACAATGCCTCCAGTCTAGTTAATCCATCATCTAACATTATCCAAATTCCATAACGCTTATCAAGAAATATAGAAAACTTAGTTTACCGTGACAAATATACACATCTTGCCATCATACAATTTTTGGTGTCAAGTAAATGCACTTTTGAATTAAATTTTATTAAAGAAAAACTGATTATATAAGAACAAACAAAAAATGTTATATGTTGCTTTGTAGTTCTTTTATACATAAAGAGGTTTATTTTCAGCACACCTATCACATGCTCATAAAGAGAAAAAGAACCCTGCAGCTGCATATCTGTTATCCTATTTTCCCAGCTTCCCATCGTGTTGCAGCAGCTTCCTGGAAAACAAAGCTTATAGACATTGCAAAATCGCTCTGACTGCAATGCGGGGGATGGGGGGTGTTGAAGGGCATGCAATTAATGGCTGGATTTTTACAGTGGCTACATGACCAGGAATTAGCTCCTAGGGACTATTATAGGATCTGGGATGTCTTATGCCCCGTACACACGGTCGGAAATTCCGACCACAAAATCCGTCGGATTTTCTCCGACGGATTTTGTCCGACATTGGTGTTGCATACACACTGTCCGAGTGTCCGACCGACAAAGTTGTCGGAAAATCCGATCATCCTGAACGTGGTGACGTTCGTTGCGTACGACGGGACTACGTAGAGGCTAGTAGCCAATAGCTTTGGTCTTGTAATGTGATCTGAGCATGTGTGGCACTTTGTCCGTCGGAATTCGCTACACACGATCGGAAAAAGTCCGATAGAACTTTGTTGTCGGAAAATTTGAGAGCAGGATCTCAAACTTTTTCCATCGGAAATTCCGACGGAAAAAGTCTGATGGAGCCCACACACGGTCGGAATTTCCGACAACATGGTCCAATAGGACATTTTCCGTCAGAAAATCCGACCGTGTGTACGGGGCATTACAACACCAAGCTCACACCAAGTTCACAAGGCTGACATTTTTTAGCACACACCCAAACTAGAGACCAGGAGTCAAATCCAGAGGGCAAATATTAAGGATAATAGTAGGTTCCTTTTTTAAAAAAAATATATATTTTCAGTGTGGATTTGCAATCATTTCCATTGTTGACCTCCCTAGCAGTGTTCAACTCAGAGCCTCATCCAATCTGTAAGAGTATCAGTAGAAGAATTTCTGGAAACAACCATTTCTGGAAACATACCTGTCACAGAATAATCAATCAAATATATGACTGTGGAAAAGGGATGAATAAAATCAGAAGAAATTTTCACTACACTTTTTAAACTAGGGTGGTTTTGGTGCATTTAAATGGTTTACGAGGGTCTAGGAAGCACCTTTTAACAATGATCTCAGACCTGTTTATGTGCCATGATAGCTGGGAACATTACATTAGGAAGAGTTGAACCCTAACCTTTTACACATATAACTAGAAAAAAAAGAAGTACATTTTTCTCTTTTTTTTTTATTACAAAAACTTGTATTAATAGTTTTACTGAGTGTTTAATATTTCTAGATTGCAATGCATGCACTTAAGCCTCGTACACACAATCCGATTATTGGCAAGAGATTGTCTGTTGACAGACTGTTGTCCTAAAATCAGACTATTAGTTAGTATGCTCCTTCAGACAATTGTTGTCCAACTTTGGGCAAACAAATGTTGGATGGCAGGCTAGTAAATTTTCGGCAGACAATGGTCTGTTGTCTGATTTTCGTATCGTCTGCACACAAGTGTATCACACAAAAGTCAAAAGTACAATCACGCATGAGCGGAAGCAACGGGCTGGAAGCGGTCGGTCTTGTAAACTAGTGTTTGTAATGGAGAATTAACATTCGTGACGCAGCAAATTATGAAATGTCGAAATGCAGCACACATTCTCTTCTTCTTTAATGGGATAATAATGAAGTAGCTTTGCTGGTGTCAGCAATAGCAGTGTGGTGGTTCCGTCCATATATATAGACCAAGAAGAACCCCCTAGATGGGACTTTGACAGACCACCAACACATGCAAAGAAAATATAAAATATAGTGTTTATTAATACAAAAAATAAAAACAGACGGCTGGCATCTGAGCAATATACAATACAATACACAGAAAAATTAGAACATCACAACAACACTTGTGCTCTCATGGGGGTAAGACACCCCACAACCTGACGAATTTCCAATTTTGCTTGAAAACTTTCATCAGGGGTGGAGAGTGAGATGAGGTACAGTGTAATAACAACTCATGATGGAGCCAATCTTCAATGAGATATAAACGTATCAGATGCAGCTGGACCCCAGAACAAGGTTCCTAGTGACTAACGCCCAGGAAACTGGTACGCCCCTCGGCAGAGTATGCAAGCTGGTGTGGATACTTAGTTAAGGATCAACTACCTCCCTAAGAATGTAGGGGGTTGAATAAAGCTACCACCAACGTGGATCCGAGCCTCAATTATGGCCCCCAGGAGGTCCCCTGTTTGTTTGGATCCCTTGTTGGAAACACCAGGAAGGAGGTTCTGTGAAGCGTCACATCTTGATCTCATGCTGCTGGTGATACTGATGGAGTTAAGGAAAACTTATTTTAAAAGGCATTTGTTTTCTAGTGATATCAAGAATAATATTATAATGCTTGTTGTTTTATTTTTTGGCCAAGTTACCACAACACCATTATCCCATAGCTTTTAAGATCAAAGATACAACTATGTTGGTGTCCCTTGTTAATTTTACATTGAATTTTTTAAAATGTAACTGCCTACTCCCAAACTGTCATTTGAAGTAAAACACATAGCCAAGTATTATTCTACACAATGTTTTTATTGTGCATAAAAAGCAAATAAAGCTAATTAAATTAAAGATGCTATCTGCCATCCAAATACAAAGAACTTAACCAAAAAAGTGCATTCTATGCATACAAAAATATAGAAAATATAAGAAATAAAATCATTATTCTAAAAATAAAAAAAGGAAGCTAGCCAGTGGGGTAGGGGTGAAAATCCCCAGACCAGTGGGCTTGTTGGGGGTCTTGTGGCTGGTATTGCCACTGACCACCATGCTGCTGTGGTGGATGGGGTGGCTGTGGAGGTGGTGGATGTGGGGCCACAAAATCACACAGGTGTGTGTTTTCCGAAATTTGGCCCCTCACGCCCCTGTTGAAGAGCTGCAGGATGAGTCCCTCACACCTCCTCCTTTGCTCACCGGCCATCTTCCTTAATTTATTGGCCGTCACCACTGCAAATCCCTCAGCCTCATCTGAGTCTGTCCGGAGGGCAGTCGTGGCCTGACTGAGGAAGGCAGCTGTGGCCTCCTCCAGATTCCTGCTCTTCCTGGCCCTTTTAGCAGGAGGGCATAGGGGAGGGATCTGGCACTCGGTCTGGCTGCTGACCGCTGGCTCCTCCAGACTGACACTTTCCTGTGTATGATAATGGGACATAATTAGTATCTTTTTTAGGGTTTGGTTATCAATCACACACAATTTTGATCTCCTCACTGTTGCAAATTGAATGTGGACAAATAGAAAAGACTATCAATGAGACCCCAGCATTTTTAATTCTTGTTCAAATCATTTTTGGTCACTACTGTCTATTGATATGGAAACCACTTTGTTAAGGCAGAAATATTTTATCAATAACGTCTAGTTATCATCATTGTATTTTTGGATGCAAATATGTTTAACAATGCTATACCCGGATCAAGCTGGGCTCCTCCACATCTTCTTCCTGTGCCGCAGAACCTGGGTGGACCTCAGGAGCTTTTGCCTCAGCAGATGTCGAAGGGAGTGTAGACAGTGATGGCCTGGGTTCTGCCTGGTCAGTCAAAAACCACAGGCTGTTGTATTACCACAGCCTAGGGACATACAGTATCTCACAAAAGTGAGTACACCCCTCACATTTTTGTAAATATTGTATTATATCTTTTCATGTGACAACACTGAAGAAATTACACTTTGCTACAATGTAAAGTAGTGAGTGTATAGCTTGTATAACAGTGTAAATTTGCTGTCCCCTCAAAATAACTCAACACACAGCCATATATGTCATCTGCTGCTGCTCCAGATTTCTCTGAGTCCATGACCTTGTTGAGCTCCCTTTTAAAGTACTCAGGTTTGATATTTTTGTCTTGACATGACAGTTGATTGCTGCCCTGGGGTACACTGGTTTCACCAACTCGAGCAGTTTCTCCAAAGCTGCCTTCCTCAATATTTTATTGGAGTAGTCTCTACTCTTGACCTTCCGGAGACAGGGCAGCTGCCGGTACAGGTCAATGAATTGGGGTAGAAAATAAGGCACAGTAAATGTATCCGTCATGATAAATGATATGATGCATGCAAGACAGAACACAAGACAAACCATAATGTCTGGCTTAACTCATAAGCTGGTCCAAATATAGGCCTCAATCTAAGCAGTATAGGCCACTAACCTAACCACCTATGCCCCAATTTCCAATTGTACCTTAGTTTTATGGCTCCTTTCTTGCATTGGCAATAATTCGTCCTCCACTCCAAGATTGTTCCTATGGCCATTCCATCGACCATGCGTTCTGGCTTTATATGCACTGTGAATGCGTGATACTCCGCTTTCAGTGTACCATGATGCTGGGGCGTGACCATCTCTCTTCTGCATGCGACACACATGGCAAAACATTTGGGAGGGGCAACATGGCAGATTCTGCTGATTCATGGCAGCCCCGCAGTGGTGGAGCTCATAGGAGGCACAAAGCAACCCCCATGAGCAAGGGTGAGATGGTGGAGATGGTGCGCATCCTAGAAAAGCACGATTACGACTGCAAGCTGCGCGATTACGAAAGGCCCAACAGCCGAAGGGACGACATTTTGGAGAAGGTCATCGCCGCTTTGCAGAGTGACTTTTCGGTGGAACGATCAAAGGACCAAATCTGAAAATGATGGTCTGATATCAAACACCGTGAACAAGACCAGATGGAGTACATACATCAGATCATAAAAAAAAGTAATATGTATATGTGTAAATTAGCTGTCTGTATATGTTCCTTCTCCAAGTAGCTCTAGAGAATTATATATAAGGTTTTCGAAAATGTTTGTATGACCTGGTATTCTAAAGATGAAGGTAAATATAAAGCAGATATGAACATTTTTATTTGGTCATGTTTTTGGACATTTCTTTATTTTTGGAACAAATTTTTTTTTTATCTTCTTTCAACAGGGAGGCACCAAAAAAGGAGGCTGCAGCCAAGCCACCACAAGGGACGAAGGAAGGCTACCCTCGCTCAGGCCCCAACAGGGGAGGCAACAAGGCCACCTTCCCCCCAAAAACATAAGTGACAACTTCAAACACACTCATTTATCCACTGACATGTGTGTTTTTAGGTGGGTCAAAGGCCATGGGCTTAGGGCAGAACTTAAGGGGTAAAGAACACTTTCTGGTTGCTGCCTGGCTCATCGGTGTCCATTAATGCAGCCTTGCCAGTGTAGACATGGGTAGAGGAGAGGCTCTGAGGATCACAGTTACACAGAGTCACGCCTGCTAGGATGATCATCATATATCCCCTATCCCATAGGAGACAAGAGGGGTGGGGGGGGGGGGTTACTGCTGGACTTTTTAAATGTTGGCACTTGTCCAGTGTTTTCCCTCTGTAAAAACACATCACCTTCCCTTTTCTATGCATTTTTCACAGAAAAACAACCAGAGTGCAGCATGGTGGAGTCCACAAGTCAGAAGCAAACATTGACATCAGACCAAGTGCAAGGTTGGTTAACTAATGTAGCAAAATGGATGCTAGAAACAGATGGGACTTGGGGTGGCCTAATGAATGGTGTATTGTTTCTTTTTAGAGGAAAGTGAGTGTGGTGAGCTCATCCAGGAAGTTTGTTTGGAGCCATGGGATCTGACTCCTGGACCCAGCACAGACCTTGCCATTGTGGACGTCAAATCCACTGACCTGAGTCACACTGAGGGCCAAAGTGACCCAGAAGAGGAAGAATGTATTCAGGAGCCTCTTGTTTTTGCAAGTAAGTATTCTTGGAATCTGGCTTCAAATGTGTATACATGTCGAGTGTTTAGATGTCCAAACAAAACACTCACTCAAACACACATTAGCAAAGTATGTAGTGCATTAACATTAGCATGGAGAAGGAAGAGGTGGAAGGAGCTGGCAGTGTTGCTAGGTACCCGATTTTTTGAGACCCAGGCACCAGGGCCAAGATTACAGAGTAGTTGCAGTTTGCACATTCCTAGTAGTGTAGGTGTCTGAAGGGCAAGCAGGTTGCATGCAACAATAGACTGGGTAGGTAAGTATTTCCTGAATTTGACTAGTAACTTGACCATAACTCACTATGTAGGGCCTCTGCCTCTTGACCATTGTTCCCTTAATACTTTTTACTCTTCTTACTAGGTAATGATCTTCCACGATGCACTATTGGCAGAATGAGTGCAGATATGTTGCATTATTTGAAGGATATGGAACAAATCAAGGAGGCTGCCACTGCTTTACAGTGAAGAATCTGAGATTTTGTGGACATGCTTGCCAAATTTTAATTTCCTCTTGCCTGTTCTGATATTTTTTGTTCCACGTGTTGGCTCCTGTTTGCCATTTTAATATTTACCAGGTTTTTAGGACTTTGAAATGTGAAAGTTTAGGGACAGAACTCAGTGTTTCTCCACTTCTCTAGGTGCACCACCAGGTCATGTTTTCTGTATTTTCCTCAGTCTAAAAACGACTGTGCAAATTACTAACAGTGAACATGACAACATCACCTGTGCCAAATTCTACAAGTATAGAAAACATGACCTGGGTTTGCATCTTGAGGAAGAGTTGGGAAAAACTGCCCTAACTAATGTGAATTGTAATGTTTCTGTGTTTTTAAGAATATAAAACCCAAAAAATTTTGGTGTTTCATGTGATCCCATGCCTAAAATGTGTGTATTTCCATACATCTAGTTTTCAAAAAGCCCCAAAACACACAGTGTGTCAACATGTGCTATCTACCATCACTGGGTATCAATGGATGCTTTTTTGGGGTGCAACCCCTTCCTCATAACTAAAGAAGCTCAGCAGAAGGGGTTGCACCCCCCAAACATGTCCATTTATACCCCGTGATGGGAGATAGCACATGCTGAAACACTGTGTGTTTTGTGGGTTTAGAAAAAAAGATATTTGTAACTACACACATTTGCGGCATGGGATCATAAGGGAAACGTAATTGCTATGCCTCTACGTGTACGTGGCTTTAAATATTGTTTTTTAGAGGGGTGACATCACCCTATATGAGAAAGGCAACATCCACACAGTCTTGGGATACTAATGTCTCATTTGGCCTTCACTTTATCAAAATCGAACTTAAGTGCGTTGTTGTAACATGCCTGTTTAGCCCCAAAAAGGAGAAATAAGGCAATAAGACAAAACATGCATGTTATACACCAAGATTTTGGTTTGTTTTAAAACCTTAAAACGCACATGTGAATGTGCTTTTAGTAAAATGTTTTTTACTAAACAATGTGTGGCTTATTATTTCAATGTTCAATACCAGTGCATTTTAAGGTGTTGTAGTTACAGTGACAATGTGCTCTTAAATGTGGCCAACTCCTGCAATTTTTAGTCCTCAAAAAAATTATAAGAATTGAAAAGCAGATCCACAGCACACTATAATAGTTAGCTGAGGAAAATATTGTCACCTCATATAGAAAATAAGGTACATTTGCACTATTGTAGCAAGTGGCCAAAACAAAGCCATTTGTGAACATATTAGACAGATAAGAAACACAGACAACAGTAGTTCAAATGAAAATATGAGTTTATGATCTCAAAAAAAGATTAGACATGATCAGCTACAATTTGCTGTCAAGCCACTGCCCCTCTACCCACAAAATAATTAAGGTAATTCTGCCGTAAATCTCTGGCAATTTGTGAGGGCAATCCAGCATGGGCATTTTCAATAGGCGTCAGCACGCCCACAGATGGCCGAGCTACAGCCTCTTCAGCTGGGCCTGCCACTGCAGGGTCCACGTCACTTGGCAGTGAGGCAAGGTAGCTGGTAGCATTCCTCCTTAAAAAATTATGTAAAATACAACAGCACAGGACCACATGGTTGATCTTGTACAGTGCCAGGTTGATTGGAGTCAAAAACAGCCTGAAACTACTCTATAGGATGCCAAAGGCGTTTTCAACGACCCTTCTGGCACGAGAGAGCCTATAATTAAATATTCTCTGCTCTGGAGTTAGGTTCCTCATAGGAAACGGCTTCATCAGATGTTCCCTCAGAACAAAGGACTCATTTGCAACAAAAACTAAATTGAGGCCCTTAACATTCTCCTCAGCAGGTGGCAAGTTTAAGGTGCCATTCTGGAGCCGCTTGTAGAACTCTGTCTGCATAAGCACTCCTCCATCAGAGTTGCGGCCGTTCTTCCCAACATCCAGATACAAAAACTCATAGTTGGCAGACACTACAGCTAGCATAACTATGCTGCAAAAGCCCTAATTAAAATAATATGAGCCACAGTTGGGTGTTGGGACAATCCGGACATGCTTGCCATAAATAGCACCACCACAGTTGGGAAAATCCCACTGATGATGGAACTGGGCTGCAACGTCCTGCCATTGCTCTGGGTTGGAAGGAAACTGTGGATTAAAAAAATAAAAAATAAATTACTACTTCTGCACATAACTTTGCAAGCAGATTTGACAAAAACATGCTTGGCCAAGATAAGGATAAAACTTAAATGAGTATTTAAAGACAAAAGTGTAAGGTCAACTTATCTGATTCATCACCCCCTCTGGTGGCCCATTAGCAAAATTTTAGGGTGGGGGGAGGTAATGGGAAGATGTTTTGGACAGGTAACCATCTCCACTTCAATGAGAGCTGTTTGCATAAATAATCTGTGATACTTTAGCCAGCCCCTCCTTACTTACACTATTGGCAGCCCAGTGGACAGGTAAGAAGTGTCATAATCTAAAAATCTGGATACACACTGTCCAAATTGCAGCACATTTTGACATTCTGAAAAAAAAAAACTATCAATATAATAGGAGACAAAAACTTTCTACGTTACAATTTGTAGGTAATCAGGCAGGCCCTTGCACTACATTGTTTGGTGAATTTATACAGAAATATGAACACAAAAGAGGGATAGTGTGTATGTTTATGGTGAATGGGTAGGGGTACCCATACTCATTCTCATTCACATAGTGTGGGGGGCCGGGATCTGAGGGCCCCCTTATAAAAGGGGGCTCCCAGATTCTGATAAGCCCCCCGCCCGCAGACCCCGACAACCAACGGCCAGGGTTGTCGGGAAGAGGCCCTTGTCCTCATCAACATGGGGACAAGGTGCTTTGGGGTGGGGGGGCCGCACGGTCCCCCTTTCCCCAGGGCACCCCCCATGTTGAGGGCACGCGGCCTGGTATGGCTCAGGAGGGGGGGCGCTCGCTCGTCCCCACCCCTTTCCTGGCCTGCCGGGCTGCGTGCTCAGATAAGGGTAAGGATAAACGTATCCAAACATCTGGTCTTCTACCCTGATAGAGTTGTACTTAAACCTTCGGATCAGTTCATACCTAAAGTAGCATCTGCTTTCCACTTCAACCCAGAAATTAATCTACCAGCGTTCCCCACTGACCAGGGAGATCCACACACATTGGATATCAAGACTACTATCTCTGCATACTTGGAAGCTACTAGCCCATTCAGAAAGGCAGAGAATCCTCTGGTTATACCTTACGGCGCTAAAAGAGGTCAGGCAGCTTCTTCATGGACAATATCCTCTTGGCTGATAAGAACCAGTACAACACCTCCCAATACCGAATGACCTGAATGCTCATTCTACCAGGGCAGTGGCTCCAGAGACAATATGTAAGGCAGCAACCTGGTCATCAAAAACCACATTCATGTCGCATTACAGAATAGATCCTACACAGTTAACAACGGTCGAGTTTGGAAGATTAATTATTCAAGCTAATTCTTCCATATCATGCAGATAAAATAAATACCTTCTAAGCACCCACCTTTGTAGTGAGTTATATTCCAGTGTGTGTGCTGCCATGATGCGACAGGAAAACGGGAAATTGTATACTCACCTTTCCGTAATTGTGCATTCCTGACGCATCCTATGGCAGCACAGAGATGCCCACCTATTTAAGGTGATACTGAGAATGCCGTGGTGGACTCCTCTTCAAAACTTATAGCCAACCAGTCCTATCAGATTGTGGGGACAGAGTCAAAACCCAGTGTGTGTGCTGCCATAGGATGCGTCAGGAAAGGAAAATTACGGAAAGGTGAGTATAAAATTTTCCGTTCTTGTTGCACACTATGAAGGTATTTTTTTTCTCTTTTTGAGACCGCTGGTTTTCTAGTAGTAGTGATTTCACACTACTGCAGCCAAATTATATTTAACTGAAATCAATATGAAAGATTGCTGGGTTTGATGTAAAACAATGTACTGTAAAGATAGAGAGCTTTTAGTAAATCGAGCAACTTTTCATGCTTCTTCTATTGGCATTGTGGCAGGTTATGCTAATTGAAAAGTATGTTTTATCTTGTAGAACCAAGCTATCAACAAGTAGTTTTCTACTCCAGTGAATGAAAATTGATTTTTCTCTAGGTGAACAAAAAGGCGATACATTGTGAATGCGAAATGGAGAAAATGTATCAGGGTGATTGTTCTCCTGAGGAGTCTGATTGTTTAACCAATTACATCCTATGTGAAATCACTCGGTTGACCACTGGATTGGCATTGTGTAAAGCAGAATAGGTTTCTGTATGATCCAGCATAACATTTACTGTAAATGTTGTTAACCTTTTTTATGCCAAGAACATTTATCTTCACAGCCCCCAATGCAGTCAGAATTTTGTTCACTACAAAACATGTACTTTTCTAAAATTTCTTTTGGAAGTTACAATTCTGCTGCTTTGAAGTTACCCTCTGAATTACATAAATACAGAATTTATTAGTAACACCTGCAAACCTGCTTGTTCATGCAATTAAAGAGTTACTAAACCCAGGACCCTGCATGCCCTATATCTGATCACACACAGTACATAGAACATGGGAAAAAAATATTTGAATAAATATAAACGCCTAAATATCTTTTTCATCAGTAATTAGAGCAGTCTTGTGACTTCTATCAGTGTCTGGTTAAAGCTTGTAGAAGGAGTTTTCCATCTAAACTGACTGTCCTATAAGGCTGCAGGACCCCTGGCCCTCTGTCTGAACAGTGCTGATTGACCCTGTGCTGATCACCCTCCCAAGAAAAAAGAATTTCTCTAGCAATACACACCAAACTGAGCTTGTGCAGCTTGTCCCCTAGCCTTTGTACTATCAGGAGATGGTTTGGGGACAGTGGAAGAAGGGGCCTTTTTACACAATGCAAAGGATTAACCCCTTAGGTTCCATAGTGAGTATAACATGCATGCTTTACTGCATAACAAGAGCTGCTAAGTGGAGGTTAATTAGTGATTGTGGTCATTTTGAAATAAATATTCATTTTCTATTGCATGTTTCAAGTAAATGGGTAAAACATGTTGTGTTTGCGCTCAACAGCTCATAAAATCAATTGAAAAATATTTAAATGATATATTTAAATAAACAGCGTAGATTACAACTTAACCAACATGGTCAACACCCTAAAGAATAATATATGATAATATATACATGACAAAAATTGGACATTCAAGAAATGTACGTCTTTTAATGTTTCTTTTATCCTCTATACAGTTTGAGATTAATCAATCTTGATAGCTCTAGGCGAGGATTGTTAGCCCTTAATCTTTGTTGAGCTTTTGTCAGTTGAAGACCATCAAGATTAAATTTGTCATTCTTATAGCCTGATAGACAAGTATTTTGGAATTGTTTTGCAACGTGTTTTTTTCTAATTAATCCAGGTGCTGACCAAGAGATCAACCATATAAAATAAATAAATAAAATAATCAACACAATATGTTTTTCATTGATTGTCTTTAAAATGTAGATATTTGTATCCATCAATACCTTACATGTACAAAGATCCTTAATGTGTCCTTACATTTAATTGACAGGACAAATAGACCTTGACAAACTAGGACTTCTTGGTGCAGAGAACAAAGGCAATGCATGTCCTATAATCTAACAAATTGATTTACAGCAAACAATAATTTAACCCCCAAAAAATCTCAGTTACATATGGCAAGACCACTTATTAAAAAGATAAGATGCTATTACACGCTTGGAAAAAAATGATTTACCTAGATAAAATACAAGTACAAGGTTTCAAATACATGGTTTTCAGCCTGAGAGATAAAGAATGAAATTAAACAAGCATCGTTACTTCCAAGAGCTGCTAAGTGGAGGTTAATTAGAAGTGATTGTGGTAATTTTGAAATAAATATTCATTTTCTATTGCATGTTTCAAGTAAATGGGTAAAACATTTTGTGTTTGCGCTCAACAGCTCATAAAATCAATTGAAAAATGTATTTAATACGCCTATGAAATATGATTCATTTTCCTTGAGGAAAAGAAAAAATAAAAGACCAGCTATCTCTACCAAATTATACAAAATGTATGTCAGATTGCACGGTGAACACAATTTAACAATGGTCTTAAATTGACCAATTGGATATTTTGGCTTTTTGCCTATTTTAGGCTGATCTGTGTAACCCTTGACATTATATGTGGTCACCAATGATTGAAAGCTTCCACAAGTGGTTACCATTTATCACATCCATGCTCCTAAATTACATTGATGACCTGACTGAATGAAAGATGCTGAAAATAAAAATAAAATGTAAGCCCTGGAAAATCATTGCTGTCCATCTTATGTAAGTAAAGCGTATATAAATCCAAATGCAAAGATTAAGCATATTGCAACTCACCTGTTCATTGATGTGATGATGGGTGCATTATTCACATTTTTACAGGCTTTTGTCTCTTTAATTTTACCTGGTGATACTGTGAACAATGCAATTCCTACCTCTGGCTGGCTACTCTCACTCCCCAGTGTATCTATAGAGGGAGCTATGGCTGTCATCCAGACTGAACTTCAAACATGTCTGCCTTTAATAATTTCCATTACATTGGGGATTATGGTATCATTAGTCCACAGAAGGAATATAACATTGTGTGCGCTTATCAGTTCAGATCACAGTAAGTGACATGCACACTGCATACCTGGCGAGACCAACAGGGTTCAGGTTTCCTTTAACACAGTATTAAAGAGGTTATATACCGATTGTCTTTTTTTTCTTGAACCTGCAAGGTAATATTATAATGTGCTAGTATGCATCACATACTAGCATATTATGTTAAACTTACCTTAAAACAAAGTTCCTTAAGCGCCAAGATGTCAGAGCTGCAGGCGCTCTCATCTTCACTCATCTTGCTTCTGTGTTCACAGACTCCAGCTCTTTGTCTGACATTTTTTGTGTTTAAAAATAATAAACATGTTATACTTACCTGCTTTGTGCAGTGGTTTTGCACAGAGCAGCCCAGATCCTCCTCTTCTCGGGTCCCTCCCTAGCACTCTTGGCCCCTCCCTCCTGCCAAGTGCCCCCACAGTAAGCAGCTCTGTGGGTCCATTCAGACACGGAGCCATGGCTAGGCCCCCACCCACTCTCTTAGTTATGCTGAATGCTGAGGGTTTGTCACTACTTTATTGATGTATTAACGAATACGGAGCTATAAAAACTTGTGTCTTTTATATTTGCATGAAGTTTGGCTTTAATTTATTATTCTGTATAGAAATTATAATTGAATCTATTGACATTGAATTAACCAGGTTTAAAAAGCAACACAACAGGATTTTTTTTCGTTTAACCACTTGACCTCCGGAAGATTTACCACCCTTCATGACCAGGCCATTTTTTTGCGATATGGCATTGCGTTACTTTGACTGACAATTGCGTTGTTATGCAATGCTGTACCCAAATAGAGCTTTTTTTGTTTTTTTTGGTGGTATTTGATCACCTCTGGGTTGTTTATTTTTTGTACTATACAGTAAACAAAAAAAGGCAGACAATTTTGAAAAAAAAAAAAAGATTTTTTTTTTTACTTTCTACTATAAAACATATTCAATCAAAAATTTTAAAAATCAAATTTCTTTGTAAATTTTGGCCAATATGTATTCTGCTACATATTTTTGGTAATGAATTTTTTACACCCTTTTGTGTGTTTATATCTTTCTCTCCTGCATACAATGTATCTTTCTCTTAATTCAGAAGAAGATGTAAACACAGGGGCGGGCTCACAGTGACTGACCACTGTGATAGCCAATCAGAGGCTATCACAGCAATCGGGTGACCTGAAACTGGGAGTCTCAAGCCCCGATCATTGGTATGGGACCCAGAGCTCTCGGTGAGACCACAGTTTGTCATGTGCTCCCAACACAAAGAGAGGTACGCATATATGTGGCCCCACGAATAAAGACCCACTTCCATGAGGCTGTATATACTGTATACTTACGGTCAGCGAGAAGGGGTTAAGTGAAACCTGTCATGAAAGATGTATGCAAGAAGCCATTGAGGCCTCTTTTTGTAGAAACAAAAATTCACATCAGGAGTTATACTTTTTCTACAGTAGTCATAAGATGACAGAATATTACTTGAACTGTTACATAGTTACATAGTAGGTGAGGTTGAAAAAAGTCCATCAAGTCCCCTTTTTAATGCATGTCAATATTCTGTTTGCTTTGTTAGCAGCAGCTTGGCATTGCATGCCATTGCTGAGCCTATCATCTACTAGGACCCCCAGGTCCTTTTCCATCCTAGATTCCTCCAGAGGTTCTCCCCCCAGTGTATAGATTGCATTCATATTTTTGCCACCCAAATGCATTATTTTGAATTTTTCTACATTGAACCTCATTTGCTATGTAGTTGCCCACCCCATTAATTTGTTCAGATATTTTTGCAACGTTTCCACATCCTGCAGAGAAGTTATTGCCCTGCTTAGCTTAGTATCGTCCGCAAATACAGAGATTGAACTGTATAGGTTGTTTATGAACAAATTAAATAGGACTGGTCCCAGCACAGAACCCTGGGGGACTGTTAGGAGTCTCATGACTCTTTTCTTTAGTTATCTTGTCAGTTTTTTCCAGAAGTGTCCAAAGAAAGTGTAGGCAAAGAAAAAGTGACAGAAAAGATAAGCACAAATTGTTAATGTCGTATATTTAGCTACTCTCACTTTACCTTGCTGTCTTTGGTGCTGACCCTTGAGAGCCTTATACAAATAGTTATACCCAATTATTGATACTAGTAAAAACACACCTGTGTAAGTAAGGGAGTGAATGATGAAGTGTTTTAGAAAACAGAGGTAAAACAAGCAGCATTTGCAGATACAATTTACTGTAGGTGCTCTGTGAGTTTCAGATGGGGGCAAGTTGCCCAGGTGGTCACATGACAGCTTGAAGCACACCTAAGTAGAGCAATGATGATGGCCCTGGTAGAGTTGCCATTGGCAGATTATATTTGCCTCTATAGATTTGTTATTTTGTATTTTGCAGTCAAAAGTTCATATAGCACAACTTTCTTCAAGAGTTGAGTTCTTCCTTATAAACTTTGCAATACTAATGTGAAGACTTCATCCTGAAGATTGAGTTATTTTTTGTACAGTCTCTAAGCCTACTTCTTGAAATGCTTTTATTAAATCATGGAAGTTCTAATTTTATAGACAGTTTCTATATTCTTTTATATGATTTCCGAGGAGAGCATCATTTTACAAATTACCGAAGAGACCTGGACATATTTTAATTAACCTGGAAATAGATTTCAAGTTAAATCGGTGCCAAAACTTGATTAATTGGAATTAGGTAGAACAGTATAAGACAGAAAAGGTGATGAAATTAAGCCTTTGCTGCCGCTATTCTCAAAAAAGCTATGCTAATGAGTTTTATATATAATCACTTCAGTGAGTGTCTTCGTGCCTTTGGATGTAAAGTACAACTTGCTTTGGTCTTACACTAAAAAGATAAAGTGTTAAAGACTAAAAATGGATTCCTTTCCATGATAATAATTGGATTTCAGGTATCAAAGTAAATTCAAAGTAGTTTACCTGTAGATATGGCCAGTTAATGATATACTCTAGTCAAACATGAAAATATTGCATCAACACTGTAAAGTAACTGCAGGCTGATTGACTCGTTAGGTGAACTACAAGCTACAGACATTTAAATATCTACATGAGTTGACTGGCCTCTGCTAGTTTCAATAGCAATATAAACAATAGTTATTTTTGACAATTTTAAGTTTACTTGAAACATCTCCTTTCATGTTGTGAGTGCTGCCTCTCTGGTGCCCATTTCAATACCTTCCTGGGTACCCTGCATACCATGCTTTGCAGCTTCTGTTCTGTTTATTCCTTTGGTTTCACTTTGATCAATTAGATTAATACCAGTAAGCTAGAAATAATTTATGTTTAACCACTTAGTTACTGGGCACTTATACCCCCTTCCTGACCAGGTCAAGTTCCAGCTTTCAGCGCTCACATACTTTGAATGACAATCGCAGAGGCATGCAACACTGTACCCATATGACATTTTTTATCTTTTTTTTTTTTTTCATACAAATAGGGCTTTCTTTTGGTGGTATTCAATCACCACCGTGTTTGTTATTTTTGCTAAAGCAACAAAAAAAAAAAACAGGTAAAAAAAACAATATCATACAATCCCATATACCCAATTCTATACCCACAGTTGATCCAGAGGAAGGCGAAAAACCCCAGCAGAGAATGATCCAATTTGCTAAAGCAGGGGAAAAAAATCCTTCCTGATCCCCCGAGAGGCAATCGGATTTTCCCCGGATCAACTTTACCTATAAATGTTAGTACCCCGTTATATTATGTACATTTAGGAAATAATCCAGGCCTTTCTTAAAGCAATCTACTGAGCTGGCCAGAACCACCTCTGCAGGGAGTCTATTCCACATTTTCACAGCTCTTACTGTGAAGAAACCTTTCCGTATTTGAAGATGAAATCTCTTTTCCTCTAGACGTAAAGAGTGCCCCTTGTCCTCGTTGTTGACTGTAAAGTGAATAACTCAACACCAAGTTCATTATATGGACCCCTTATATATTTCTACATGTTGATCATATCCCCCCTTAATCTCCTCTTATCAAGAGCGAATAAATACAGTTCCTCTAATCTTTCCTCATAGATGAGCTCCTCCATGCCTCTTATCAGTTTGGTTGCCCTTCTGTGCACTTTCTCTAGAACTGGTGCCCAAAACTGAACTGCATATTCCAGATGAGGTCTTACTAATTATTTGTACAGGGGCAAAATGATATCTCTCTCTCTGGAGTCCATACCTCTCTGAATACAAGAAAGGACTTTGCTCACTTTGAAAACCGCAGCTTGGCATTGCATGCTATTATTGAGCTTATGATATACCAAAACCCCCAGATCCTTCTCCACTATGGAAACCCCCCAGTTGTACTCCCCCTAGTATGTATGATGCATGCATATTCTTAGCCCCCAAGTGCATAACTTTACATTTAACAACATTAAACCTCATCTGTCACATAGTCGCCCAATTAGACAGAGCATTGTGGTCGGCTTGTAAATTGGAGACATCCTGTAAGGACGTTATTCCACTGCATAGCTTGGTGTCATCTGCAAAGACGGAAATGTTACTTTTGATCCCAGACCCAATATCATTTATAAAGATATTAAAAAGTAAGGGTCCCAGCATTGAACCTTGGGGTACACCACTGATAACCTTAGACCATTCAGAGTAAGAATCATTAATCACTACTTTGTGAATTCTGTCTTTAGCCAGTTTTTTATCCATTTACAAACTGATATTTCCAAACCTGTAGACGTTACCTTACACATGAGCACTGTATCGAACGCTTTTGCAAAATCAAAGTATACCACGTCCACTGCCACCCCTCATAAAAAGAAATCAGGTTTGCCTGACAACTTCTGTCTTTCATGAATCCATGCTGTCTGTTGCTTAAAATATTTTTTTCCTGCAAGAACTCGGGACCCTCCGGGACTGTGACATCATAAGGGGGCGGGGTCACCATGTGACATGAGTCGGTGGCCCCGCCCCTTGTCCCTATATAACTGGCAGCGCAACACGTCTGAGCCATTAGAAGAGGATACAGCGACGAGTCAACATCGGAAGAAGAAAGAAGAACAAGAAGCAGAAGAACAAGAAGCAGAAGCAGAAGGCGGCGACAGAAGCCTGGGCCACCGCCAGTAAAAGAGCTGGAAGAAGAAAGTGGAGGCCAGGCAAGAAGAACAGAAGAGCGGGACAAGACCCCCGAAGTCGGAAAACAAGACCCCCAGACGACGGCGGCGATGTAGGAGAAATCCGGGCTCCTCCGCTTGTAAAAGAGCTAGCAGAAGATAGAGGAGGAGTCCGGCGAGAAGACCCCCAAGACGGAAGAAGACCCCCCCGGAGCTGTGCAATAAAGTATTTTAAAAAATGGTGTCGTTTTTTATTTACACTTTTTTCCATAGGTGAATGAGTAGGGGTACATCGTACCCCATACTCATTCACATGGGGTGGGGGGCCGGGATCTGGGGGCCCCCTTATTAAAGGGGGCTCCTGGATTCCGATAAGCCCCCCGCCCGCAGAACCAGTCAACCAACGGCCAGGGTTGTCGGGAAGAGGCCCTTGTCCCCATCAACATGGGGACAAGGTGCTTTGGGGTGTGGGGGGGCCGCAGGGCCCCCCTTTCCCCAGGGCACTCCCATGTTGAGGGCACGCGGCCTGGTACGGCTCAGGAGGGGGGCGCTCGCTCGTCCCCACCTGCTTTCCTGACCGGCCGTGCTGCGTGCTCGGATAAGGGTGTGATATGTCTCTACAAAAATACACACAGCTTTGCTGAAATGTGAAAAATACAGAACAGTAAACCAGTTTTTGTGTGTTACAAGAGTTTGCAGTCCAGATCACACTGCACAGCATAATAAGACACATCTGCACTATCCTACATAGTCCTTACTGCTCCTGTATACAGCACACATTATAACCTACAGTAGTGCAACAGGGAATAGAGAAAGTCAGCTGCACTCACTTAGAAACAACACTGCAATAATACATAAAGAGCAATGCAACAGTCTACAGTACCCTGTAAGCAGCAGGAGTGTTCCACTACTGTGCACTAGAAGGAAGAGGGTGGCTTTCTGTAGACAAACCTGTCTCACCCAGAAGAAACAAGATGCTGTTATCAGTTTTTTTCAGTTTGGATCACACTGCCCAGAATCTGCTCTGAGCAACTTATCAAATTCTGTAGAGGGATGCCTGAGTTCTAGGTTTAAGAGTGCAAAGGGATAGTGCAGGCTCTTTTTCATCCAGCTGAAACTGTCCCTATAGAAGTTGTATGCATCACAAAAGATACATAAAACACATAGGACACAGCAGCAGTAACTTACATCCTCTGTAGACCAGGAGGCATATCTATGATGCTTAGTAGGTTTGGAGGAGGTTGAGTTTCACACAGAGGTATAACAGAAGAGTCCTTGCAGCAATGCCCACCCAGGCCTCCCTTGCTATTACAAAGCTGCCAGTCACAAGCACAGTTCCATGCACACTTACAATACAGGCTTAGACCCCATACACACTATTAGATTTTCTGCAGATTTTTGTCTTCAGATTTACCAAAACCATGTAGTGCAAGGGAATGCCTGATTGCATACAAATTGAAACTCTTATGCCGCATACACATGGTCGGAATTTCCGATGGAAACAGTCCCATGGGAGCTTTTCATCGGATTTTCCGACCGTGTGTATGCCCATCGGTCTTTTTCTGTCGGCATTTCCGACGGACTTTGGATTGAGAGCCTGTTCTTAATTTTCCGGCAGAAAACCTTTCTATCAGATTTTCCGATCGGGTGTATGCAATTCCGACACGCAAAATTCTGACGCATGCTCGGAAACAATTTGATGCATGCTCAGAAGCATTAAACTTCCCTTTTATAGTACCATCGAACATGTTGTATGTCGCAGTGTTATTGACCATCGGAATTTGGTGTGACCGTGTGTAGGCAAGACAGTTTGAGCGAAATTCCGTCGGAATTCCGATGGGAAAACCATCAGAGCTTTTTCCGATGAGAATTCCAATCGTGTGTACGCGGCATTAATATTATATGGTTTTGATAAATCTGAAGACAAAAATCTGCAGAAAATCTAATAGTGTGTATGGGGTCTAAAGCCTCGTACACACACTTAGATTTTCAGACGACTGAACGTCCGTTTTTTGTGGCATGCTAGTCTCATGTCAAAAGTGAAGAGGCCACTCACAACACGAAAATTTTTGTACGACAGAATACAACTTCAGAAGTGGCGTAATGTGTTGAATAGTTTTGTATGTATTCTTTTGTTTCTGAGCATGCATAGTCTTGCTCTTACAAAAATTTTCGTATGAAAACCGTACTAATGAAACGAAAATCGGACGTTGAGCTCACATCCGACAAAAATGTTATAGTCTGCACATCCAGCTTTTGTCTGATGAAAAAGCAAAATTGGCTGTCGAAAGCACCTTACTATTGATCCGAAAATCGGTAGAGAGCTTGTCGTAGAAATTTTTCCATCCAAATTTCGTATCATGTGTACGGGCCTTTAGTCTAGGGGATGTCTTTTTAGAATTTATTGCTGAGTAACTTAAAACAGGAGAGAAGTTCAGGGGTTCAGGATACTCCAAAATGATCAATAGGGGGACAAACTTCTAGTTCAAATCTATATAGCTGTAGTCACACATCAAATTCCCACAGTAGCTCTTACTCACAAGGTCCCAAGAGCTGACTGCCACCCAGCTTCCACAGTTTATCAGTGAGGGAGATAAAAGATCCTTCTCCAGGCCAGGATTCCAGGAGACTGTCCACCAGCACAAATCTGTTAGTAATCTTCTCCAGGCCCTCAACTCGGCACCTGCTGAGATCCAGACTGTAATCCTTGACTCAGTCTACCTGCCTCCCAGGGGCAGCAGCCCCAGGAGAACTGAAACGCTTCCCGAAGAGGTAAGAACACTCTGGAAAGGTCTCTCAAATATGTATTACCTCCCCAACCACCTTCTGGATGCCTCCTTCCAGGGATTGGCCAGGATATGTTAACTATTCATACTGGATATCTGATCCTCTCTGCTCTAGATTTTGGAAGCTTCCCCCAGAAGCATGTAGGATACATACCCAGCTCAGAAGCACCGACAAATTAAAAATAATAGAACACTGCTCCACTGACTGCAGTGGAGACAAAAACGAAATTTAGCCTAGCAGTCTAACTAGAGGAGGGTGCTACACATGAAACTTCAATGAAAATTCAGAGGCACACAGTGGGGATGGAAGAGGATGAAAATTAAAGATTAAGACAAAAAAAGAAAAAAAAAACGCCTAAGTTTAGCCAGGAGCTTGGCTAGATAGAGAGTAAGTTAGATCACAGGGCCGTAGCTGCTCTCTATGACCTCACTGAACTGATATGTTGGATCTAGCAACACTGTCTGCCTCCTGCTGTGGAGCAGAAAAGCCAAAAGAGCTCCATAGACTTGTATTCTGCCACAATAAACTGTGGGGGTTGAAGTCCTGAATGGGAGCCATGCTATGGAATCCTATAGACCATTGAACTACAGTACCCACCGTGGAGACCAGAGTAAGCACACCTGCCTTTCTGGGTATGCACCCACCTGACACAAACCCAAGACCTGGACCAAAGATCGAGTCCTGTGTGCTGGGGACTAGAGAGATAGTGGATCGGAGCACTGTATACCTGTGGCCTGAGGACTGGAGCCATTGCCGGCAGATCCAGAGAATATCTAAACAGTGGGTCCATTGCTGCCATAACGCTTGGACTAGTGAGAGGGCCCAGCTGCCACAGACTTTCTTGCTGCTTGTAGGGTCTGAGAAAATAGAGACTGGACATTTGACTAGAAACCATTACCAGTATAGGGACTTGGACCCAGGTCTACTGCAATGGTACCCTTTACTTTGGAAGTAAATTAAGTAATTCAAGAGGCAGCTTATCTAAAGTCCTACTTATTGATACTGAATTATAGTTAAGTGCAGAGTATTTATCATTGTACTATCAACAGTACTGCAATTTCTAACTGCTTAACCTGGTCTGTTAGAACGGCCAATGTTGTCCAGAGAGTCGAGGGAAACATCAGAGAACCCAAATTATCAAGCATCTCCTCCAGGGGGTAGCACTACGGTATATTTTTTCAGAAAAAAAAAAATTACTTTTTATTTTTTACAAAGCATTGCAATTGCAATGGATTTCCATAAATGACCCCCAGACTGAGCTGGAGGAAGTGCCAGTAAACTAAGAATGTGGTAATCAATGCATTTGTGTTAATGGGGTGGAGGAGGGGACTTGTAGTTTATTTATTTACATATCTTACATTCACATGGCTCTGCCCACATAGTCGCACCAAATTTGACAGCACAAAAGTGACAGCAACTGATTTACTCTGTAAGCCCCCGACCACAAAATCCGTCCGTTTTTTCCCGACTGATTTTGTCCGAAACTGGTGTTGCATACACACGGTCAGACAAAGTTGTCGGAAAATCTGATCGTTCCGAACGTGGTGACGTTCGTTGCGTACTACGCAGAGGCTAGTAGCCAATAGCTTTGGTCTCGTAATTTGATCTGAACATGCGTGGCACTTTGTCCGTCAGAATTCCCTACACACGATCAGAAAAAGTCCGATCGGATTTTGTTGTCGGAAAATTTGAGATCCTGATCGGATTTTCCGACAACATAATCCGATCGTACATTTTCCATCGGAATATCCGACCGTGTGTACGGGGCATAAGAGGGAGGGCCGGTTTTTGGAGTGGAATGGGGGTTAGCACCCTGTTACACCCTAAATATGGTAGTAATATGTAACATGGTATAAAAGGTTTTCTTAGCCATTAAAGAGCAGCACAGTTTTCCACTAAGCACCAGAGACAAAAGTAAATGGGACAGGAAGGGATGATGCTCAATGAACTGCTATTGCAATTATGCTTACAGTAGACATAAACCCTTACTGGCTTAAACTGAGTTTATTAAAGCACTGTGTAGCAAAAACCTTTATAGGCTGTACTGTGCACCACCACAAGTAATTTGGTGGGCTCATTGTTATAGGGAACCTCCTCAGGACCCCTTGGCCCTTGTGGCTTCATGAAAAGGCCTATTTCCTGCTGTTGTACCAGTTTTTCCTTCATATTTTCACTGCCTCATTTTATCCTTGTAAGCTAACCCTTGCTAGTCCCTGCATGGTCGGAACTATAGCATGTTAGCTACTTGTTAAAACTGAATAAACATGATTGAATCAGAAACAAAGACAATGTACATGGGGTCCAACTACCAGAAAAATGAATAAAAAAAAATGCATTTAAAACCTGCATTCAAGGAACCCTAAACAGGCATTTAATCCAGAGAAAAGCAAAAAAAAAAAAAAATGTATCAACCTTGTATTATAATGCATGTTGCAATTCCCAGCATCAGTTTAAACTGCAACTTAATTCCTAAAACTAAGTTAGTTTCATAGCAGATAGCTTGCGAAAAAAATTCTGTAGTAAATTATGATTAACGTGTATTAAAGTAAAATATAGTTGTGTAGCGGTACCCCCGTAAGGGCTGCTGATAGTTGTAGTCCACCTGTCACCCTGCCCAGCCAGACACACAATTTCCAGTCATTCTTTAGACAGAAAACAGTCCATGCACTTTGTTTAGTTTTTTTATTGGGGGGGGAATTAACTTGGATGGGGTAAGGGAATATGGGATGCCTGATGAATGCCTCTGAATTGCAGAAAATTTACATGGGACCAACTATATACACTCATTGTATATACACTCCAATCTTCACTCCAGTACAACACTTGCTTGAAGACTATTCCTCCTCAACACCTCCATCACATTTCTTGCTTGCACTTCCAGGACTAACTAGCACAGAAATTTAGGCCTGACACTGGTTCGGCCAGGTCTTGAAAATTCTCTTTGCGGGTGTAGCAAAAATATGACAGTCCTTGGTGCTAGTTATCCTACACATGGCTACTGCTCCCAGTACCACCTCTTCAGGCCATGTCAACCCTCCTGGTTGCAGCTGTGTCTCTCTCCTGCCCATGCTTCCACAGTTCACTCTTCTGGTTCTGCACCCATCCCAGACTGCTCTCTCCCAGTCCTCTCTACATAGTATGAACACACAATCTCTCTCTTCTCCCCTAAACACACACAGATCCCGGTTCTCGCTCTGTCACTAGCGATCGCGGGACCCTGGTGGTCATCGTGCCCCTCCGGGCACTCGCATCGGCTCCAGGCACATGCACGCCACTAGTGGGTAAGGTAACGTCGTTTTACCCAGCCGCACCATTCTGCTGCAGTAAAACTGTGGCTGCTGGTCGGCAAGCGGTTAATGTTGATAAATGTAAAGTTATGCACTTGGGGGCTAAGAATATGCATGCATCATACATACTAGGGGGGTTTCCAAAGTGAGCAAAGTCCTTTCATGTATTAAGAGAGGTATGGACTCCAGAGAGAAAGATATCATTTTGCCCCTGTACAAATCATCAGTAAGACCTCATCTGGAATATGCAGTTCAGTTTTGGGCACCAGTTTTCAAAAAGGATATCGGGGAACTGGAGAAAGTGCAGAGAAGTGAAACCAGACCAATAAGAGGCATGGAAGAGCTCAGCTATGAAGAAAGATTAGAGGAACTGAATCTATTCCCCTTTGGGAAGAGGCGATTAAGGGGGATACGATCAATATGTACAAATACAGTACATAAGTGGTCCATATCGTGAACTTGGTGTTGAGTTATATACTTTAAGGTCATCACAGAGGACAAGGGGGCACTCTTTACGTCTAGAGGAAAAAAGATTTCATCTCCAAATATGTAAAGGTTTCTTCACAGTAAGAGCTGTGAAAATGTGGAATAGACTCCCTCCAGAGGTGGTTCTGGCAAGCTCAGTTGCTTTAAAAAAGGCCTGGATTATTTCCTAAATGTACCTAATATAACTGGGTACTAACATTTTATAGTTAAAGTTGATCCAGGGAAAATTCGATTGCCTCTCGGGGATCAGGAAGGAATTTTTTCCCCTGCTGTAGCAAATTGGAGCATGCCTTCCTGGGGTTTTTTGCCTTTCTCTGGATCAACTGTGGGTGTAGATTTGTGTGTATATATATATATATATATATATATATATATATATATATGTAGCGGCCCCCACACTTAGATGGGTGCTTAGTATGGGTTATTTTTGTAAATGTAGGTTAGATGTAGGTAAAATTGGCCAGGGCCTTGTTCTTTTCTTAGGCCTGATTGTTTATTTGGGGATGGGAGAGTTAGTGTAGAAGGGGGTGTGACCGCCTACACTTGGGCTAAGGGATACCTCCTCTGCTGGACAGTGGGCAGGACTGGAAAGAGAGGAAGGACTGAGGCCTCAGTGACAGGAAACCGATGTGAGAGAATTGACCAATGGTTAATTTATTTGGTCAATGGGTGTCTCTCATATAAAAAGGGGGGTCACATGCTCAACGGGGGCCTGAGAGAGAGAGAAGAGAGAAGGAGGGCCGGAAGTTCAGAGACCCCAGAGCCTCCAGGTGGAGGTTTGAAGGCCTGGGAGTTCAGAGACCCCAGAGCTGGATAACAGGAGGAGAAGGAGTCCCACATCTGGCCCCTGGAGCAAAGTCACCATGTAGAAACCTAATGAGGACATCCGGGGAGGGTGTAATAGGAGTCAAGCGGATGGAGGAAACCTTGTAATCGGCTTTCTGTGAGTAACATGGACTGTTGATTGGGAGTTAGCAAAGGGAGTGAAACCCAGTAGTGCTATTCTGTGAACACGCTGTGTGTCCAAGGACTGCAGTGATACACAATTTCCAGGACTGAGATATGACAACAAAAGTCATGAAAATAGGCAGTGTGGCCTGTGACTTTGTAGTCTAAACTCAACGCATTATTCAGAGGGATGCTGGTCCATAATGGGAGTGTTAAGTTCTGAAAACCAAAAGTTGAGAGCAGGAGGGAGTCACCAGGAGTAAATTGTAACATGCCAATACGATAAGAAAATGGGGCATCTCATATTATCCATTCAATTCGCTCATTGATTTGCCCCAGAATAAAGCATTATCAACTTTAAAGTCGCCTGGTGTTTTGAACGGGGCTAACTGACAAAAAGGTAATGAACAACACTGCAGCTCCCAAGGGCGTAGTGCGCTACATGGAGGTCCAACAGAGATTATCTTTATTGTCAACCCGTTACCCATGGCAACTAAACTGGTCAAGAAAAAATTCTAGCATTCAGTGACTGTAACATGTGTAGTCATACGTGGCAATCACAGCGGCACCGTGCCATTAATTTACAGAGCCAGACACGCCAGACCCACGCCAGACAACCGCCACTGTTTGCAAAAACTGTCCTGCTATCAAAGTTGAAAATGTGGATGAGGCTTGTGGATGTCGCTGTTGCCCTTGGAAACACAGACACAGGGGGTGGTGCGGCCGGGGACTACGGAGAAGTTGGTCCCTTACAGTTGGGACATCACAAGGGAGACATTTTTGCTGTGAACTAGTGACTGCTGCCTTAGCCTGCAATTCTACAGTGCCTGACACCGGGTGTCGCTGGGGTGCACCAAGAAAATGCAGTGTTACAGTTCCTTATGTGCTGGACCAACAAGTAAGGGGGCGGAGCCACGCCCAGGAGGAGAGGATCCCAGCGTTCAGCGTGCCACGCGCCACACCCAAGGCGGAGGAAGATGGCGGAGGGTGTTCAGAGCACACTCGCCATGCAGCAGTTACCTGACATGCAGGACCGGGTCCTAATTGACACCAGTATACGGTTGGAGCTTACCGGAGGACTGGCTTTGGGAGTCATCGGAGGAGGGGAAAGACTTTGCATGTTGTGCCCCAGATGTCGGAAACCAACAGTAGGAGTCAGTGCTTGGGCACGGTGTGGGCATTGCGGTACTCAGTTAAGCCGTCTGGGACCAGCTCAACAGGAGGTCAAGTACTACTTTGCCAGTCTCACAACCGGACTTTGTCTGCCAAAATCACATGGGACCCGGAAGGCCGGAGAGGGTCAGAGGTCACCTACTTCAGCAGCAGAGGAGCTTCCATCTGATTCAGGGGGGTCGGAGGTACCGTAGGATCCTTTGGGGAAGCCTGTGGCCTGGCCAGGGATTGTCAGTGTTAGTGGGCAGCCCCTGGAGAAAACCCCTGAAAGTAAACCCCTAGCTGAGCCTGTTTGGAAGGAGCTGCAGTTGCGGGAGGGGGATTCCTCGGGTGAGCCGGACAGGGTAAGCAAGGGCCGGGCTGTGGATTGGGGGGTCACTGTAAGTGCTGGAAAAGTATGGGTCCTTAGACAATCTGTTCGATTGGTCATCCCCGGAAGAATTTGATTCTAGTGGAGTGGAAGAGTGGTTTCTAGAAAGTTCCACCTCTGCAGGAGCTTCTACCGAAGTTCCGGAGACTGTATCAGTCTTCCCAGCAGTACGACCTATAAAACTTTCTTCAAAATTCACAGACGCTCTCAGCACTGGAGCATCTACCTTTCAGCAACAGGCTATCAGAGCCACTGACACATGTGTCTTAGCCGGACAGGGAAGGCCCAGAGACTTGCCAAGATTGTCTCGGTTTCAGAGGGATGTGCAGAGAAGGGTTGCACAAGAATGGGGCCTGGACTATCTGTACGTTCCAGAACAGGTTATGGAGATGGTTGAAACTTCCCGGGAACAGTGGGAAAATGACTTTCCCACTAGTCTGGGACTATCTTCATGTTCCTAAACCTCAAAGAACACCAGAGAGTGAGGTCTGGTTTAGATTTAAAGACATTTACAAGGAGTGGAATTTATAAAGCCCGAGTTTTGGTTCTTAAAGCTGGGCAACACATTCCCAGTTACTCAATCTCTGTACACACGCTGTTGTCCAAGGACTGCAGTGATACACAATTTCCAGGACTGACAGAGATAGGACAACAAGAGTCATGAAAATAGGCTGTGAGGCCTGTGACTTTGTAGTCTAAACCCAACGCATTATTTAGAGTAATGCAATGCATTATTCAGAGTGTTAAGTTCTGAAAACCAAAAGTTGAGAGCAGGAGGGAGTCACCAGGAGTAAATTGTAACATGCCAATACGATAAGAAAACGGGGCATCTCATATCATCCATTTCATTCGCTCATTATTTTGCCCCAGAATAAAAGCATTATCAACTTTAAAGTCGCCTGGTGTTTTGAACTTGCATGGGATAGGAAGAACGGGGCTAACTGAAAAAAAGATAATGAACAACACTGCAGCTCCCAAGGGGGTAGTGCGCTACATTATATATATATATTTATTTCTTTTTTGGTTTAACTTGATGGACTTTTTTCAATCTGACTAATGTAATTATGTAACTATGTATCATGCAGAGTCTGAAGTGGAAGAGTTACCACAGCCCCAGATCTGCAAAGCTTTGCTTCTCAACTCCTGACCATATAAAAGACCAAAAGGTTTAAACTTGCATATTATTCAAACTTTGATGTATGAAAAGCCATTATTAATTGTAGGATTCAGACAGTATAACTTTTTTTAGCATCGCTAAGGAACAGCTCATTAGTTGAGACTGACCATGTCCATTAGGTTCATTATAATTTAACTCCAGACAAACAACGAAATAACCAGATGAAATACATACATGGGAGGTGTTTTACCTGCCAAATGATTTGTACTTTTTTTTTTAACCACTTGCCGACCAGCCACTGTCATTATACTGCGGCAGGTTGGCACGAGCCGTCGTAGCTGTACGTCGGCTCATTTAAGAGGGATAGCAGGCATGCCCCCTCGCACTGCACTGTAGAGGTGCCGATGCTCATGACCAGCGGTCGCGATGATGAGAGGCAGAACAGGGACGTGTGTGTGTGTAAAGACACAAATCCCTGTTCTGAGAAGAGATGCAGATCGTGAGTTCCTAATAGCTAGGAACCACAATCTATCATCTCCTATAATCAGTCCCCTACAGTTAGAACACACAATCAGGGAGCCCCCTAGTGTTAACCCCTTCCCTGCCAGTCACATTTATACAGTAATCAGTGCATTTTTATAGCACCGATTGCTGTATAATTGTCAATCGTCCCAAAAAAGTGTCAAGAGTGTCCAATGTGTCCACCATAATGTCACAGTCACGATAAAAAAAAATCACAGATCACCACCATTACTATTAATAAAAAAATAATAATAAAAATGCCATAAATCTATCCCCTATTTTGTAGACGCTATAACTTTTGCACATTTTTTATTACCAAAAATATGTAGAAGAATACATATCGGCCTAAACTGAGAAAAAATAGGCTTTTTTAAAAAAAAAAGTGGATATTTATTATAGCAAAAAGTACAAAATATTGTGTTTTTTTCAAAATTGTGGCTCTTTTTTGTTTATAGCGCAAAAAAATAAAAACCACAGCGATGATCAAATACCATCAAAAGAAAGCTCTATTTGTGGGAAAAAAAAGGGAGCCAATTTTGTTTGGGTACAGTGTTGCAGGATTACGCATTTGTCAGTTAAAATTATGCAGTGCCATATCGCAAAAATTGCTCTGGTCATAGAGCAGCCAAATCTTCCAGGGCTGAAGTGGTTAAATCATCCCTACCCTTTGTTTACATGACAGTTGAATAGACTAGCTGGCCGCCAATAGCTCCCTAGCAACCAGTCTGAGCAGGAAGCCATCACATTAAGCTGTAGTTGTAATATCACAGTTAAATGTTTCACTTCACAAGTTTGGGCCACCTGAATACCTATTTAGTTCTGCTGTTCGCCAAAATGAAGAACAAGGAAAGTCCAGTCTGAACATGGGAAATGTGTCACTGGCAGGACCGACAGGTATAAATAAAGCAAAAAAAGCCTGAACAAAATTATTAATGCAGCTTGTGCATCTAAAGATGGGTAGTCTACAATATATTACATTTTTGTTCCAGGATATAGACATTGGTGAACAAAGTTACCAAAGCCCTTTTTCAAAGGAGATTTTTGGGTCCCCTTTCAATTACCGATCAAGTAGAAACACATTTTATTCGTTGTGTATTGAATGAGAGCTGGATTGGAATGAGCCATGTCCAGGCCTACATGACACTTTGAGGGGTCACTGTATCCATATAACCCACATATAGCAATAAATGACCCAGAGGGCCATTGTGCAGTTACGTAGTCTGCATAAATTGTAAGTCAGTCCAATCATTTCTTCAATCTCTTAATAATCTTCAATCATTGAAACTCTGTTAGCATTTTTATTTTGAGATTTGTTTCATACCTGACTCTTCATGTTTGGGAGTTGCTGCCCCATCAACTAATGACCTTCAATAATCTCTCTCAGCTTCTGAGTATGCATAACAGTATCAAAAACCAGCAATCTGTAGATAAAAGGAATGTAAACCATTACAGAACTCTGTAATCTGACAGACTTTTTGAAGATAACAGACGTTGTGCGAAGTCAGATAGTTTACAAATGCGTGACGAGAATGAAAATGAGATAAAGTAACGTAAGCACAGTTTATCCACAATAAAATATGTACCCTAATGCCTAATACATACAATGAGATTATAGGGCGAATGATCTTTCGATTTTTTTTTTGCATGCTAATCTCATATCCAAAATGAAGAGGTTACTAATGTTCCGAAAATTCTCGTATGACAGAACAAAAATGCTGAAGTGATGTAGTGTATTTTATTGGTATTGTATTGTATTTTTGAATTAAAACTGTAGTGATTAAATCGTGCGATTTTGTATCTGGTAAACATTTTCGTGCTTGTCCCATCGGAAAATGTAGGATGAACTGTCGTGATCAGCTCTTAAAAGCTGTGTACTAACAATTAGGTTAATGTATGATCGCTTCTAAAGCGGTATTTTTTGTATGATTTTCTGATTGTTTGTACGGGCCATAGGTGCGATCAGTTGATAGTGATTCCTACCCTGGGCATTGTTGTTAGTCCTTTATATTTCCTTATATGAATAGTGGCCTTTATGTACTGCTAGGATTCAGTGATTCAATATTTCCAAATGTAACACTGACTGCAGTCCATATTTTAACTCTAATTTCCTCTAAAACCGAATATTACATAGAGCAGGAAGTGTATTTCTACATTTTGTCACTGTATTACAGCTAAATGACTTGTCACAGTTCATTTATAAATTTTAATACTTGGCAGAATGGCAGTTGCAGAGGGAATGTAATAAGATAATGCATTATCTTGATGAGCTGAAGCAGATTGCACAGTGTGAATGTGTAAAACAGAATCTTTTTCACCTCCGAGAAGTTCGATTTTACTAATACAGCATTATTTTGTGCCAAGGAGATATAAGGGTGGTTGTAAAATGAAAGTGTAAAAAGATAATAAGAAGAATGGAAAGATAAATGCTAGTAATAGTGCATTATGTGGCAGGTGAATCATATGCTAACTTCTAGATAACCAGATCTGGTTTAAAGAGAGAGAGAGACAGATAAAAAATGCAAGTATACACAATGCAACTTTTTGCTGCCATGTTGATGTGAAACCACAAAGTTTAGAAAATGAGCAAGACATTAGTGCTTTTTCATGAAGTACAAGTTCACATTTTTGCAAAAATCCCTCCAGCCCGCCTCCTTAGAACCCTCAAAACCATCAGCCATGCCACCCCCTCCTTCTGCAGTCTGCAGCACGGCCAGTAAAATAATGAAGTCAGGTTGCCCTTGCAGCTGCACTAATGTTCTGTAGATTTGAATTGACTGCCCTTGCCACTTTTACTGCAAATGCAGCATCCCCCATCAGTGATGAACTAGTTACGCATTTGGTGTATTTTCCAGTACCTTCCATAGGGATGAATAGTAATGCATGTAAAATGCATCTAACTGGCCCTGCATTGCAACATCTCTGCATGAAAATACAAAGGTGTGAACATAGCTTTGCCATCTTGTGTTCAAATGTGACTGGAAATTCAATAATTAAACAAACAAAAAATAAATTACGGGACAAACAACAAAGGGGTATTTGGCGCACTCAAGGTCTGGGTTGTACACAGGCAAGCTTGTAAAAATGATGGGAGAGTAAAGTGGTTTTGATATATGGAAAGTCCATATAATGCAAAAAGTCCAATAGACAATCCTAATGCCCTGTACACACAGTCGGAATTTCCGATGGAAAAACTCAGACGGGAGCTTTTCATCATATATTCCGACCGTGTGTATGCCCCATCAGACTTTTTCCGTCAAAAATTCCAATGGACTTAGATAGAGAACATGTTCTATATTTTTCCGACAGAAAAAATTCCTATTGGAAAATCCGCTCGTCTGTATGCTTTTCTGACGCACCAAAAACCATGCATGCTCGGAATCAAGTCAATGCATGCTCAGAAGCATTGGAAAGAATGGACCTTCAATGCTGCAGACATTTTCTGGACCCTTCCCAAGATCTTCCCAAGATCCGTGTCTCAATACAATCCTGTCTCACAGACGCTGACGTAGGGGGAGGCGCCCAGTGATGGCGGAGACACAAGCCGCGCGGAGAGGCGCTGGGTCATGTGAGTCCGAAGACCCAGGGAGTGAAGCGGTGGTGAGAGCCCGCCCAGCCCCAGCCAAATCCAGCAGGATCGCCCTCTGAGCTATCCCCGAGCTCCGCTTAACCGCCCGCCCGCCCGCCACTCTCAGAAAAGCTACATCCCTCTGCGGGAGGGGGATGAGACGCACGAGCCAGCACTTCACTGAGAGGGAGAGGGAAGCCGGCAGAAGGTGACACGCTCCTACAGCAAGGAAGAGACCCGGCGTACGAAGCCCTAAAAGCCATAAACAATGCCATAAACAACAGTACCACGCACCGTATTACACCCACTGCAACCTGTGGCCTCGGAGCTTCCACCACAGGACCCCTTCTACCACACACGGCAGAGCCGCTGGAGCCGCCGGACGGCGATAAAGACAGCTGACGAGGGGGTGACCCGCGGCGGGCACCCTCCGTCCAGGTATGAACTTTCACTTTTACAAAATAGCAAGTAACTGAACAAAGGCTTGAAGAGACCACTAGAGTCCAGAAAGACTTTAATAGCAAAGGACACTCAGTGTTTTCAGATGTACCATCTTTACTAGTGGGCTGGATAATAAGCACAAGATGAGGGGTTCTGCCGTGGAGGCATGAAGTTTATGGAAACGTCTGTAAAGCAAAGTCGGTCAGCTAAGATAGCTCAGCAAGAAGTTGGGGATGTTTTGACTGTGGCCTGATTCAAAGGAATTTGTAGTCTGTTTTCTCATCCTAGTCTTGTATTACAAGTACTCCTCATTAACCAGATTTAGAACTTTTTGTGGATCGCTTCGGGAGTAAAATCTCATTGTAGCGGGTGTTTCTGCTGGGCTGTTTTGTTTCATGGTCACGTTGGAACATATTTGCCCAAGTTTATGCTTACAGGGGAAACAAGGTAACAGGCCTGCCGATACAAAGCCCCGAGAGACTACAGAGCCCAGGTGGTCAAGAAGAGCTCACCCTCAGCCCTTATGCAAGAAGGACACTTAATGGAAAATAAACGCACAAATAAACTGCATTGTACTACAGGATATTTAGGGGGCCTTACTGTACAGGGGGAGTGATATACGGATGCGCCAGGGACACTAAAATATATGCTACCAGACTGAGGCGGGACGGTGACCTTAGGCCATCTTTATAGCATTTGCTTAAAATCTGGTAGTCTGGAAAGAGGCGATAAATGGGACCTTAAATACATAAATACCCAGGAACGATCAAGAATACGTATCGGAGTGGGTATCCCCCGCCCCCCCCCCCCCCCCCCCTGGCCTCCACACTCGCTTGAGGAGAACAACATAAGTGGCCCCATATAGAGGACCTGAAGGTGTTATAGGCAAACTGGAGAGTCCTGCCCCAGACCCTTGTAATCATTGTAACAGGAAGACCTAGATAAGAAAAAGGGACTGGGAATAGGACACTACAGCTCAAAGCGTTCTGCTTTCTCCTCTCTTGCCCATCCCGCTCCTGAAAACAAAGCTACAACCACCTAAAGCCAACAAAATTATCCTCCGGAGATTGACCGGGGGAGCATACACCTCCCTATTGAAATAATAACGGCGGGCGGAGGGCTGGGGGATTATCTCCATATTGCCGTGAGGAGGAATAAGGTAAATAAGTTAAGTACCGAGAGGACCAGAGAAAATGAAGGGGAGGTCACAGAGGGCTACAGAACCAAAAACCCCTAAAGAAAGTCTTAATAATAGTACTATCCAGAGGTATTTGAAAGATATAAGTATAAAAAGCCCAGAATTGGAAAAGAAACAACAGGGGACAAAGGAGAAGAAAAAAGAGATAGAGAGACAGAGACAAGAGCAGGCCGAAGCAATCAGAACACAGATCGAACAAGAAAGGCCTGAGGACACTGGGGCACAAATGGCAAACAGGGACTACACACAAATACCAAATAAAATGGATATGGCTGAGATGTTCGCCCGTCTTGAAAACTCAATCAAATCGGAAATTGAGAATGTCCGGCTGGACATGGGTCATCTATTAAAAAGGGTGGAGACGATTGAAACCGTCACCTCCGAACAAACGAAAGATCTCCTGCAACTCAGAAAACAAATGGAAACAATGCACATAAAGCAAAGAGATATGTCTTACAAGATGGAGAGTCTGGAGGACCAGAACAGACGCCAAAATCTGAGGATTAGGTCTCTCCCTGAACAAAGGGGGGAAGACCTGGGGACAAAAATCAACAGCATTTTCAAACCATTACTAAGACAACCGGAAGCCCCAGATTTGAAATTTGACCGGGTTCACCGGGTCAGAAAACCTACAGGAGTAAGGGAAGAAGCCCCCAGAGATGTGCTGGTTCGTTTTCATTCATACGAAGAGAAGGCTCAGGTGTGGAGTAAACTTCGGGGTAGCCCCCCTTTGAAATATGAAACAGATGAGCTCCAGATTTTTGCAGATCTCTCTCCCGGGACACTGGCAAGAAGAAGACAGATGAGACCCCTACTAGAAATACTTCGTGCCTCAAATATAAAATACAGTTGGGGGTTTCCGGCAGCTTTGATTGTTGTTCGTGAAGGGCGTACATATCGGATGAAATTTATGGATGAGATGTCAAACTTCTGCCAGGAATTAGAGATTATCCCACCTATCATACCAGGTCCCCCGGACTAATGACAACGAACTGAAATAGATCTTACAAGGGGGGGGGGGAGAATGGGAGGGGGCTTCTCTTTTTTTTTTTTTTTTTTTTTTTTTTTCCCCGGAAGGGGGTGCTGGACCTCTCCCCTATCTAGGGGACAGGAAACTAAATATTCAAGGAGAGTGGGAAAGTGGGGGGACGGGGCGGCGGGGGGTGCGGGGGTAAGACGGGTGCGGCTTGGGCGGTCTCCGCCCTCCTCCCTCAGTGGCGGGGGGGGGGGAGGGAGGCGGAGAGCAGCCGGTCCCATGCCGGATCGGAGCTCCACCCCTAGAGAGGATAGTGTACAAGGGGGAACCCAAAGGGATGCCCTGCGGTACACATAGGGTCGGAATAGGACCGGGAGGAGGGGGGTGGGGGGGGGGGGGTCGGGGGGGGGGGGGGGGGGGGGGGGGGGGGGGGGGAAGGGGTCCCTGTCCTGCAGATACGCAAATTAAAGAAGCTCAGAAGAGTATGGTTCAGTCATGGGTGAAGGTACAGTGAAAATTGTAACGTACAATGTTAGGGGTATTAATGCACAAGAGAAAAAATTTAAAATTCTTAAAGAAATGAGCGAGTATCAGGCAGATATTGTTTTCTTACAGGAAACACATTTCCAACATAAAGACAACATAAGGATCGCCTCGCCTGAATACCCAACATGGTTCTGCAGTGATTCTCCAACGAGAGGAGCGAAAGGGGTGGCTATAGGGGTTGCAAAAAATTTAAAATTTAAATTGTTGAATAGACTGACGGATATGGAGGGGAGGTTTTTGTTTCTTAATTGCAAGATAGGGGAGCATACGCTGACCCTAGCGAACCTTTACGCCCCAAATAAAAATCCAACGGAGTATCTCTATAGGGCCCTGGGTCGATTGAGGAAATTTTGTGAGGGAGAGATTATTCTGGCAGGGGACCTGAACTTTGTGCTGGACCCAAGATTAGATAGTTCCTCAGGCACTCCGAGAACGACCTATGTAAAGCTTAAAAAAATTAAATCAAAAATTTTTCAGCACCAGTTGATCGATGCCTGGAGAGTACAACATCCTGGCATTAAAGACTATACCTTTTTCTCACCCGTCCATGGCACACATTCACGATTAGATTACTTTTTGATAGAACACAAAACATTGGAACGACTGGAGACAACGCAGATCGAGATAACGACCCTGTCGGATCACGCGCCAGTGTCGATGGTCATGAAGCTTCGAGGGGTACAGAGGCCCCCATTCACGTGGCGCATGAACGATAGTCTCATTTCAGAACGTGAAGTAGAAGAAGCTATAAGAGGGGAGATTGAATCCTTCTTCTTGACCAACGACACGGGAGAAACATCTGAGGGTACATTATGGGAGGCACATAAAGCCTATATCCGGGGGTTATTTATCTCGATCGGCGCTGCAAAAAAGCGAGAGAGAAAAGAACGATGCGAGGGGTTGAGGAAAGAGATCCAAGACTTGGAACAAAAACATAGGCAAGGAAGAGTACAAAGCCAGGATATACTCCACAGACTGTTAGATAAAAGGGAGGAACTTAAATCTATTTTCGAAGCAGACACAAGGAAATGGTTCCATAAAATCGCAGAGGAAAGACACCACCAGGGAAACAAATCAGGGAAGCATCTGGCAAGGATACTAAAAAAGAAACGAGAAATTAACTATATAGAGAAAATTAAAAACGTTTCAGGTCAAATGCTCCATTCTTCTAAGGACATTGCTAATGAGTTTAGAACATACTATGAAACTCTTTATAACGTCAAACCAAAGGAACAAAACCAAGAGGGGCCTTCTGCCCAGAGTCAGGACTTTTTAAAAAATAGTCTTCTCAGCTCCTTATCCGACATAGACCGCGAGAATATGGATAGACCAATATCTGAGGGGGAGATCCTGGAAGCTATAAACTCCACCCCAACAGGCAAGAGCCCGGGACCGGATGGGTACACTATAACATATTATAAACGTTTTAAGGAGACACTGGTCCCACGATTGTGTCGATATTGGAACGGGCTGGGAGCGGGGGGAGCGATGAAAACTGAAGCGCTGATGGCGTCTATTATAGTGATCCTAAAAGAAGGTAAAGACAGGACAACGTGCTCCAGCTACCGACCCATTGCCCTGCTCAATATCGATACAAAACTGTTCGCCAAAGTTTTGGCAAACAGATTTAAGATCCACATGACAGAATTGGTACACCCGGACCAAGCTGGGTTTATTCCGGGAAGAGAGGGGAGAGACAACGGTATCCGGGCCCTCTTATTAGTTCAAGCGGCCAGACAGGAGGTGGCCCCCAGTCTGTTCCTGTCACTGGACGCCGAAAAGGCTTTTGACAGGATCGACTGGGGGCACATGATTAACACACTAGAGGTGATGGGAGTGGGAAAGAAAATGATTAGCTGGATAAAGGTCCTGTATGATTTTCCCCAGGCGAGGGTAAGGATTAACGGAACGTTATCATTGCCACTAGTCATGAGAAATGGTACACGACAGGGGTGCCCGCTCTCCCCCCTCCTGTTTGTGCTATCCTTAGAACCACTTCTTGCTACTATTAGGAACAACAAGGACATAAGGGGAATACAAGTCGGGGGAGAGGAGCACAAAATGGCGGCATACGCCGATGATGTGCTTTTTTTCATCACTCATCCTAGGACCACCCTCCCCAATCTTCTTAGTACACTGAAACTGTACGGTTCCCTTTCCAATTTTAAAATTAATTTTTCCAAGTCAGAAATACTGAATATTAATATTAAGCAAGTGGAAGCGGTGCGACTGTCACAAGAGTTTCATTTCCCATGGAGGGCGGAAGCTAAATATCTGGGAGTTAGGCTAGCGTCCTCTTTAAGGAAAATTTATAAATTAAACTTCCCTCCTCTGCTGGACGAAGTTAAAACAGAAATTAGAAGGATGTCACCCTGCCCGTTGTCATGGATGGGTAAAATAAATGCGGTCAAAATGGTTATAGTGCCAAAAGTAAACTACAAAATACAAATGCTTCCACTCTCAGTCCCCCAAGCCTTCTTTAGAATCTTAAACAAAATAATTTCAAAATTTATCTGGTCGAATAAAAAACCTCGCATATCAAGAAACATACTATCGAAAAGCAAAGAACAGGGAGGACTAGCAAGCCCGAACTTCGAGAATTACTATAGCGCCATAGTCATCTCAAGAGCAATGGAGTGGCTTAAAGGGGGAGGCAATAAGAGATGGGTCAACATTGAGAATGCACTAAGTAATACGCAATTGGGTCACATTATTTGGAATCCCCCAAAATACAGAGAACTAGGGGAAGGAGCACACGAAATCACTCGGGTAACACTAAGAGAATGGGATAGGGTACACAGGAAAAACAAATGGGTTTATAACTCACCTTTAATATATCTAAAAGATAATATTTTTTTCACACCTGGTAGAAGTAAATTATGGGGAAATTGGATAAGAAATGGGGAGACACAGTTACGAGATATTATTAATTTAGGAAAGATTGACACGTTTCACGAATTAAAACATAAAAGAGATCTTATGACGATTGATGCTTGGAGGTACGCACAGCTTAAGCATTTCGTGGAATCTCTTCCACAACCAATCCGATTCGGAGAGGATTATACACTTTTTGAGAAAATTTGTTTGCGAACCTCAACCAGAAATAACATATCACATATCTATAAAGTGTTGATTAACGAAGATACGGAGTGGGTCCCTCCAGGCATCAAGAGATGGGAAGGGGAATTGGGAATCACTTGTAGTAAAGATAGAATCAAAAAAATATACCACTTAATGCACCGGTCTGGATGGAACACTAAAACACTGGAGGTCAATTACAAATGCATCTCAGATTGGTACCTAACTCCCGTGAAGCTTAGCAAGTTTCAAAAAGAGAAAACGGTGGACTGCTGGCGAGGTTGCGGGCATGCGGGAACGATGGCTCACATCTGGTGGGACTGCCCCAAGATCAAAAAATACTGGTTGGAAATTTTGGATTTAATTAAAATAATAACAGGGAACACCACACCACAGGACCCTTGGACGGTGCTGTTTCACGGGACCGCTACCCCCACGAGACAATACAAGTCCGCAGTTACCCCGACACTCCTAAATGAAGCAAAAAATCTCATTGCAGGGCACTGGCGGGAATTAGAGAGCCCGAGTATAGCAGAATGGATAAATAGAGTAAACCAACAGCAAAAAATAGAAATGCCAGAAGCAATTAGAGCAGAAGAGGGCAGAGGTAAATGGGAAAGGTGGGAACTCTTTAAAGACTCATGGAGATACGCAGAAGAATTCATGAAGTAGAGAGGAAAAATTGCTGATTTACCCTTAGCAGGGGCCATACTCACGGAAAGCGCGTCTGCAGGACAGGGACAGGGGGAGGGAGGGTAGAGGGGGGGAGGGTGGAAAATGTGAAATGCTTTTGTATATGTATGATAGTGGAGGCGAATTTCTCCTTCATTTGTTGCTGATGGAATAATTGTGTAAGCATTTTCTTCTTAAAAAACTTTAAATAAAGAATTAAAAAAAAAGGAATGCAAGCAATGTCCCCCTGTTTCCCAGAGAAGCAGGCTGACATGTTTGATGTGGGGACTCTTTGGAAGTAAACAGCATGACAAATAGATATTAAAGAGGAGGTCCACCCGATTTTATTTTTTTTTTTAAAAGTCAGCAGCTACAAATACTGCAGCTGCTGACTTTCAATAAATGGACACTTACCTGTTCCAGGTTCCAGCGATGTCGGCAGAAGATCGCTCGTCTCTCAGCTGCCCCGCCGCCATCCTCTGTCAGGGAATCAGGAAGTGAAGCTTGCGGCTTCACTGCCCGGTTCCCTACTGCGCATGCGCGAGTCACGCTGCGCGTCTTTATTGTTCCCCGTTGTGTCCTGGGAACTGTGTGTTTCCCAAGACACAACGGGAACCCTCGGATATGGGCGGGCATCCTCGGATAAGGGGGGGGCAGCTAGTCCCGGAAGTGGGTGCAGATACCTGCATTATACAGGTATCTGCACCCCCCTGAAAGGTGCCAATTGTGGCACCGGAGGGGGGGAGGAATCCGATAAGCGGAAGTTCCACTTTAGTGTGGAGCTCCGCTTTAAGAACAGATATAACTACAAAGACATTGACCAAAGGTCAAACTGTAATTTCTCTTCTTGCATTCAGATAAATATCGCTAGTGGAACGTGATCATTTAGCATTGATTTCTGTTGCTTGTATGACAGCATGTGATCAGTCATTTTAGCAAAATGATTTTTCCTGTGTTCCTTTGGGACTGCCTGAATTTTCTTTGAGGACAGATGTAATTAATGCAGCTGTATGCACACAGAAATACAGAAGTAATTTTCCTTTTGGCAGGGAATGAGACAGGACAGTCTGTTCTATACAAACAAATGTGGCTCAAATGGATGTGAAATTAAAACTTCAGACAAAACACATAAACTCACAACATGTATACTAAAATTGCTACTTTTTGTGTTCTGTGATGCTGAGTTCAGCAAGGAATGTAATGTTTATCAATACATTTCAGCATTTAACAATCTAGAATGAGTACCCGGAACTTAGATTTCCTTTCAGTATTATGGTGCAATGTTATACAATGTAAGGTATTTGAAAAAAAAAAAAAATAACTAGTATGCTAGTGTTGATTACAGACCTTTATGTGAACTTATTACTGCTGTCAGTGCAGGTACGTTTATTGCCACGTACACGCGATCAGACTTTTCGGCCAGACTAAGTCCGGCGGATAATCCGCTGGACTTTACCACACACCCAAACTTTTCCGGCGGACAATCCGCCGGAGTTTTGGCGTAAGTCCCCCCCCAAATCCATATCAGACCCTTATCCGAGCACGCAGCCTGGCCAGTCAGGAAAGGGGGTGGGGACGAGCGAGCGCACCCCCCCCCTCCTGAGCTGTACCAGGCCGCATGCCCTCAACATGGGGGGTGCGCTGGGGAAAGGGAGGCCCTGTGGCCCCCCCACCCCAAAGCACCTTGTCCCCATGTTGATGAGGACAGGGGCCTCTTCCTGACAACCCTGGCCGTTGGTTGTCGGGGTCTGCGGGCGGGGGGCTTATCGGAATCCGGGAGCCCACTTTAATAAGGGGGCCCCCAGATACCGGCCCCCACCCTATGTGAATGAGTATGGGGTACGATGTACCCCTACCCATTCACCTAAGGGAAAAAAGTGTAAATAAAAAACACAACACAAGTTTTTAAAATACTTTATTACATAGCTACGGGGGTCTTCTTCCGTCTTGGGGGGTCTTCTCGCCGGACTCCTCCGCTATCGTCTGCTATCTCTTTTAATAGCACAGGAACCCGGCTTTCTCCTTCGTCGTCGCCATCTGGGGGTCTTGTTCCGACTTCGGGGGTCTTGTCCCGCTCTTCTGTTCTTCTTGCCGGGCCTCTGCTATCTTCTGCTAGCTCTTTTACTAGCGGTGGCCCGGGCTTTTGTCGCCGTTGCTGTCGCCGCCTTCTGCTTCTTCTTCTTCATCCGATGTTGACACGACGCCGTCTCCGCTTGCAATGGCCCAGAAGTGTTATATAGGGACAAAATGTCACATGGTGACCCCGCCCTCCTATGATGTCACAGTCCCAGAGGATGCTGGGACTGTGAAATCATAAGCGCAACACTGAAGAAGAAGAAGAAGAAGGAAGAAGAAGAAGACCCCTGGAGCTGTGTAATAAAGTATTTTAAAAACTTGTGTTTTTATTTACACTTTTTCCCTTAGGTGAATGGGTAGGGATACATCATACCCCATACTCATTCACATAGTGTGGGGGGGCAGTATCTGGGGGCCCCCTTATTAAAGGGGCTCCCGGATTCCGATAAGCCCCCCGCCCGCAGACCCCGAAAAACAAACGGTCAGGGTTGTTGGGAAGAGGCCCTTGTCCTCATCAACATGGGGGCAAAGTGCTTTGGGGTGGGGGGGCCGCAGGGACTCCCTTTCCCCAGGGCACCCCCCATGTTTAGGGCACGCGGCCTGGTACGGCTCAGGAGGGGGGGCGCTCGCTCGTCCCCACCCCCTTTCCTAACCGGCGGGGCTACGTGCTCGGATAAGGGTCTGATATGGATTTGGGGGACCCACACGCCGTTTTTTCGGCGTAGGGATTCCCCTTTAAATCCATACCAGGTGACGGGGCTCCCAATTGTCTGCGGGTAAAGTCCGGACATGTGTGGGCAAGTCCACACGTTCGGAAAGTCCGGCGGACCTCCACTGGAAAGTCTGGTGGTTTGTCCGTTGGACTAGATCCGGCGAATAATCCCGCCGGAAAGTCCGAGCGTGTGTACGGGGCGTTAGGTAAAAAGAAAATTATTGCTGGGTGTGATCGTGATCACAGATGAATGAGCAATAACCCTACAGTATGCCCTACTCTGTTGCTTTTATATTCTAATGATGCTAAAAAACGTTAAATAGGTGCTATCTAATGACTTTATTAAAATCTCAGATACCAAGAGGTAGGAAGCTTACAATGAAACTTCAGTGTTACCTTTAAGCATTACCTCTCACCCAATGCACAGCTTCCACTCATGATAAAAATCTCTGCACACTGTGAGCTTATCATAGTGGGCAATATAAACAGCCTGTTATTAGCTTCTATCCTACTATCATGGTGGATGACATTCTGCATCATTCAACCATTTCCTCCTGGGCCTGGTTGTCAGTGGACAACCTATTTCAGTTAATTGTAAAGCAGAGGTGTCTCTTTACTGCTTGCCGACTAGCCGCTGCAGTTATACTGCGGCAGGTTGGCTCCACTGCGCAAATCGCCGTAGGTGTACGTCGGGCTCGTACATAGCGGTCTGTGGGTGTGCGGCCATTGGCCAGTGGGAAAGCCAATCTCAACACACAGTCCAGACTGGATGTGTGTTGTTCCAGGCAGTCCATCTCCCCACACAGTTAGAAACACACTGAGAGAACACATTTAACCCCTTGATTGCCCCTGATGACAACCCCTTCCTGCCAATGTCATTAGTACAATGTCAGTGCATATTTTTAGCACTAATCACTGTAAAAATGTCACTGGTTCCCAAAAATTGTCAAAAGTGTCAGCTCGGTGTGCGATCTGTCCGCCACAATGTCACAGTCCCAGTAAAAATCGCTGATCCCCGCCATTATTAGTAAAAAAATACCATAAATCTTTTCCCTATTCTGTAGACGCTATAACTTTTGCGCAAACCAATCAAAATACGCTTATTGGGTTGTTTTTTTTTTTTGAAAAAAATTTTGCAGAATACATATTGGTCTAAATATATGAAGAAAGTAGATTTTTTTATTTTTTTTATTGGGAATGTTTTATAGCAGAAAGTAAAACATATTGTTTTTTTTTTCACAATTGTCAGTCTTTTTCTGTTTATAGCAAAAAAAATAAAAAAAACGCAGAAGTTATCAAATACCACCAAAATAAAGCTCTATTTGTAGGGAAAAAAAAGGACATACATTTTATTTGGCTACAGTGTCGCATGACCACGCAATTGTCAGTTAAAATAACTCAGTGCCGTATCACAAAAAATGGCCTGGTCAGGAAGTGGTTAAATCCTTCCAGGGCTGAAGTGAAGCTACGTGTTTTCATCATGTGACTATTACTATTAGATTCCATTTTTCTCAGCTATTCAGAAGTTCTTTTCTAGTGCTAAACATCTGATTTGGCTATGAATGTGTATGAGGTCTGTTGGTATAACAAGTAAAGCTTGTTATTACATAAAATACTGTATTAATGTATTGTTCATTAATCACTTTATCTTTTTCTATATCACTGCTGTCAGCATTCAGAGGCACAAGAATTCTCTTACACTCGAAACAGTTGGAATTGTTCTAAAATAGATATAGTGTATGTGATATCAAAGAGAGTGATGTGTGATATGAGTGTGTTCAAGGTCAGATTACTTGAGATCTGAAAGGTAAAGACCAGTAAAATAAAAATGTCACCTTATGCTTGTTTATAAAGTGTAACAATAAAATAGTAAACCCCCCCCTAAAAAAAAGGGTTAAATCAGATATGATTGTTACTCATGCCTGTCTTCATCAGTTCCTTAGATTGTGCAATGATTTCGCTGGGTGTAATGCTGAACCCTGAAAAAATAACAAATGCACATTTTTTTGCAGGTATTAGCATTTTAGCATTTATTAATTTTTTATTTTTTGGAGCCTGTGAAGCATTGCACTAGCGATTAGTAGATCCAAAGCCCCAGGCTCCAGTCGTGGTGTGCACCGAGGTCTGGTCTCCGGGCTGGGAGGCGTGCCCACTGATGTGCTGCCAAGTGCTGACTGCTGGTCATTCAAAAATGGTGCCAGGCGGATCCATTACGTCACTGACTCATGTGCCCACCCAGCCGAAGATTGGCCGAGCATGTACAAGCTGTAAGGAAAGCCCTGCTGGGCCTAGTAGTTCCTCACTGCTGCGATCGCGTGTGCGGGCTCGAGCGGGTGCGCGAGCTACTGCGCATGCGCGGAATCGAGCGGGTGCGCGTGCGCGGGAACGGACGGGCGTGCGCACGGTCACTGGCGCCGGGCGGGCTATTTAAACCAGCCATCTCCATACAACCCTTGCTGCCTGATCTACAGCGTTCCGCTTGCTAAAGTCCTGAACTTCTCTGTCTCTGCACCTGTGACCCGGCTTGTCTATCTACCTGCTCTGCTGTCTGCCTGCCCCGATCCCGGCTTGCCCACGACCATCCTCTTGCTTATCCCCTTGGCTTATCCGCAGTGTGCTCCACAGTTACCGAACCCGGCTTGTCTGACCATTCTGTGCACCTGTCCTGAAGTGCTCCATTTGTCTGCTGGTTCCTGTTGTCCGCTGCATGCTGGTTCCTGTAGTCCGCTGCCTGCCAGTTCCTGTGACCACTACCTGCCAGTTCCTGCTGTCTGCTGGTTCCTGTTGTCCGCTGCATGCTGGTTCCTGTGACCACTTACCTGTCAGTTCCTGCTGTCTGCTGGTTCCTGTTGTCCGCTGCATGCTGGTTCCTGTAGTCCGCTGCCTGCCAGTTCCTGTGACCACTACCTGCCAGTTCCTGCTGTCTGCTGGTTCCTGTTGTCCGCTGCATGCTGGTTCCTGTAGTCCGCTGCCTGCCAGTTCCTGTGACCACTACCTGCCAGTTCCTGCTGTCTGCTGGTTCCTGTTGCCCGCTGCATGCTGGTTCCTGTGACCACTTACCTGCCAGTTCCTGCTGTCTGCTGGTTCCTGTTGTCCGCTGCATGCTGGTTCCTGTAGTCCGCTGCCTGCCAGTTCCTGTGACCACTTACCTGCCAGTTCCTGCTGTCTGCTGGTTCCTGTTGTCCTCTGCATGCTGGTTCCTGTAGTCCGCTGCCTGCCAGTTCCTGTGACCACTTGCCTGCCAGTTCCTGCTGTCTGCTGGTTCCTGTCACCTGCTGTCTGCTGGTTCCTGTCACCTGCTGTCCGCTGGTTCCTGTCACCTGCTGTCTACTGGTTCCTGTCACCTGCTGTCTGCTGGTTCCTGTCACCTGCTGTCTGCTGGGTCCTGTCACCTGTTGTCTGCTGGTTCCTGTCATCCCTTGTCAAGTCCTGCTGACCCATCCGCAGCTGTTGATCCTGCCAGACACTCGTGCCTCCTTTGACTTTTGCGCCCCCTGTCTCCATTATCAGGGGCTGCAAGTCTGGGACGTAAGAGAGGTCTCCCACTGCAATCCGGACTCGCCACTAGGTACGTGACACAAGCCTTCCTGAGCCTGGCAGGCTTTGAAACTGTGCATGCCTGCATGAGCAGTTCCAATGCCAGTCCGCAGCCATATCTTTTACAGGCAGCCACTGTCTGTAACAGACATTTACAGGCAGCCCGTACATGGATTGAAATTTATGGGCTGTCCATATATTTATGGTTAGTTAGCAACACTGGTGCAGCATCCAGTCCATGCCAGAGCCACTGACAGGGGCACAGTGAAGCCAGGGCAGGATTCCAAGCAGGCGAGGGGCTGTCAAGGGGCTGTCAGGAAGCTGCCAACCATCCAGGGTGCTGTGACCAATGAGAACACTTTTCAGAGGCCTGTTTTCAGCATTCTGACAGCTCCTTGACAGATCGAGTCTCCCGTGATGGCTTGGTTGCTTGTGATCCTGCCCGGGCTTCACTGTGCTCCTGTCAGTGGCTCTGGTGTGGACTGGATTCTGAACAGATGTCTTTTACATGGAGCTTGTTTCAAGGCTTACCACCAGCAATGATTGTGAGTGCATAAGTCTTGTATTTTAACTTTTTTTACTAACGAAACTTGCTACTCTATTGGCGCCTTGGCGCCCCTCTCCCCATCCCTTTTCTCTCTTGTAGTGTCTGGGCTTCAAGCCTGCTCAGGAGACAGTCTTTCCCCAGCCAGCTGTGTTAGCAATAGACTAGTATTGATGCCTCCGGGATTTACACATTTTATATAGATATACACACACATATATATATATATATATATATATATATATATATATATATACAGGGCTTTATTTCTCAGAGAATAGGCGCAGGAACTCCCCCCTTATGAGTCACCCTTCATCTCTGCCCCCACCCACCTCCGAGCACTGTCTCTTGGCTCCACCCCCTACCCACCTCCAAGTACAGAACCAAGTATCATTTTGTGCTACTAAATTGTAGCAGCAACAGACCCCACCACAGCAACAATAGATCCCCCACACACGACAGAACTCCCCCCAGCAACAATGGACGCCCCTACTACAAAATACCACCCCAGCAACAATAGACCCAAAAAAATAGATCCCCAGTTACAATAGATCCCCCAGCAGTCATCATCAAGTGACCCTCAAGCACACATTGCCGTAGAATACATTCAGTGCTGGAGGTGCCGGAAATGCGTTTGCCCGCATTCCTGCTGAAAAAAAGCCCTGTATATATATATATATATATATATATATACTTTTTTGTATTTTATACATAACTCTGAAGGCAACTGATTTTGGTGAGTGTGTACTCTGCTGGGGAGTGGAATCACTAACATACAGTGGTGTGAAAAAGTGTTTGCCCCCTTCCTCATTTCCTGTTCCTTTGCATGTTTGTCACACTTAAGTGTTTCGGAACATCAAACCAATTTAAACAATAGTCAAGGACAACACAAGTAAACACAAAATGCAATTTGTAAATGAAGGTGTTTATTATTAAAGGTGAAAAAAAATCCAAACCATCATGGCCCTGTGTGAAAAAGTGATTGCCCCCCTTGTTAAAACATACTATAACTGTGGTTGTCCACACCTGAGTTCAATTTCTCTAGCCACACCCAGGCCTGATTATTGCCACACCTGTTCACAATCAAGGCATCACTTAAATAGGAGCTGCTTGACACAGTAAGGTCCACCAGAAGATCCTTAAAAGCTACACATCATGCCGAGACCCAAAGAAATTCAGGAACAATTGAGAAAGAAAGTAATTGAGATCTATCAGTCTGGAAAGGGTTATAAAGCCATTTCCAAAGCTTTGGGAATCCAGCGAACCACAGTGAGAGCCATTATCCACAAATGGCGAAGACATGGAACAGTGGTGAACCTTCCCAGGAGTGGGCCGGCCGCCCAAAATTACCCCAAGAGCGCAGCGACGACTCATCCAAGAGGTCACAAAAGACCCCACAACAACGTCCAAGGAACTGCAGGCCTCACTTGCCTCAGTTAAGGTCAGCGTTCATGCCTCCACCATCAGGAAAAGACTGGGCAAAAATGGCCTGCATGGCAGAGTTCCAAGGAGAAAACCACTGCTGAGCAAAAAGAACATCAAAGCTCGTCTCAATTTCTCCACAACACATCTTGATGATCCCCAAGACTTTTGGGACAACATTCTGTGGACCGATGAGACAAAAGTGGAACTCTTTGGAAGGTGTTTGTCCAAGTATATCTGGCGTAGAAGGAACACTGCATTTCAGAAAAAGAACATTATACCAACAGTAAAATATGGTGGTGGTAGTGTGATGGTCTGGGGCTGTTTTGCTGCTTCAGGACCTGGAAGACTTGCCGTGATAAAAGGAACTATGAATTCTGCTGTCTACCAAGAGATCCTGAAGGAGAATGTCCGACCATCTGTTCGTGTACTCAAGCTGAAACGAACTTGGGTTCTGCAGCAGGACAATGATCCTAAACACACCAGCAAGTCCACCACCGAATGGCTGAAGAAAAACAAAATGAAGACTTTGGAGTGGCCTAGCCAAAGTCCAGACCTGAATCCTATTGAGATGTTGTGGTATGACCTTAAAAAGGCCGTTCATGCTCGAAAACCCTCTAATGTAACTGAATTAGGACAATTCTGCAAAGATGAGTGGGCCAAAATTCCTCCAGGACGCTGTAAAAGCCTCATTGCACGTTATCGCAAACGCTTGGTTGCAGTTGTTGCTGCTAAGGGTGGCCCAACCAGTTATTAGGTTTAGGGGGCAATCACTTTTTCACACAGGGCCATGATGGTTTGGATTTTTTTTCACCTTTAATAATAAACACCTTCATTTACAAATTGCATTTTTGTGTTTACTTGTGTTGTCCTTGACTATTGTTTAAATTGGTTTGATGTTCCGAAACACTTAAGTGTGACAAACATGCAAAGGAACAGGAAATGAGGAAGGGGGCAAACACTTTTTCACACCACTGTATGTGAGGAGGTGTGTATTGGAATTCAACCACATAATTAAAGATTTGAACACTCTTTTTTTTGACTCTGTGGTGGACTATTTTATTGATACACTTTTTTCTTTTCTTCTTTTTTCCTCACTGTGATATGAGGAATATTTCATTTGACATTATGGTTTTGGTTTAAATAACACATGTTATTAATTGTATGTGCATCATTAATTAAGCACGGTGCTACCATTTGAAGTACTTTCACTTTAAATACTTTAAGATCAAAGTAAATATTAATACGCCATACAGCATTCAAATACGATTGTATGAGATCTTTTCCCTGGATCTAGCAAGCACAGTGCAGATTGATGGTGTCTTCTATTAAAAGATTCTGATGATGCTGTAGGTTTCAAAAGTTTTATTTTATTTCTTCTTCTTGCTTCTGCAATTTTACCAAAAACCTGTACAGTTTTTGTGCTGCACAATGGCCTCTGTCTTAAATTGTATCTCTCCAGGTTTCAATCAAGATTGATTGAGTTGAAAATTAAACTTATATTGTTTTAGTCTAGCCAATGTCTATCTGCTGCTGAAGAACAATGCCTCCAGTCTAGTTAATCCATCATCTAGCATTATCCAAATTCCATAACGCTTATCAAGAAATATAGAAAACTTAGTTTACCGTGACAGATATACACATCTTGCCATCATACAATTTTTGGTGTCAAGTAAATGCACTTTTGAATTAAATTTTATTAAAGAAAAACTGATTATATAAGAACAAACAAAAAATGTTATATGTTGCTTTGTAGTTCTTTTATACATAAAGAGGTTTATTTTAAGCACACCTATCACATGCTCATAAAGAGAAAAAGAACCCTGCAGCTGCATATCTGTTATCCTATTTTCCCAGCTTCCCATCGTGTTGCAGCAGCTTCCTGGAAAACAAAGCTTATAGATATTGCAAAATCGCTCTGACTGCAATGCGGGGGATGGGGGGGTGTTGAAGGGCATGCAATTAATGGCTGGATTTTTACAGTGGCTACATGACCAGGAATTAGCTCCTAGGGACTATTATAGGATCTGGGATGTCTTATGCCCCGTACACACGGTCGGAAATTCCGACCACAAAATCCGTCGGATTTTCTCCGACGGATTTTGTCCGACATTGGTGTTGCATACACACGGTCGGACAAAGTTTTCGGAAAATCCGATCATCCTGAACGTGGTGACGTTCGTTGCGTACGACAGGACTACTTAGAGGCTAGTAGCCAATAGCTTTGGTCTTGTAATGTGATCTGAGCATGCGTGGCACTTTGTCCGTCGGAATTCGCTACACACGATCGGAAAAAGTCCGATAGAACTTTGTTGTCGGAAAATTTGAGAGCAGGATCTCAAACTTTTTCCATCGGAAATTCCGACGGAAAAAGTCAGAGCCCACACACGGTCGGAATTTCCGACAACATGGTCCGATAGGACATTTTCCCTCAGAAAATCCCACCGTGTGTACGGGGCATTACAACACCAAGCTCACACCAAGTTCACAAGGCTGACATTTTTTAGCACACACCCAAACTAGAGACCAAGAGTCAAATCCAGAGGGCAAATATTAAGGATAATAGTAGGTTCCTTTTTTTAAAAAAAAAATATTTTCAGTGTGGATTTGCAATCATTTCCATTGTTGACCTCCCTAGCAGTGTTCAACTCAGAGCCTCATCCAATCTGTAAGAGTATCAGTAGAAGAATTTCTGGAAACAACCATTTCTGGAAACATACCTGTCACAGAATAATCAATCAAATATATGACTGTGGAAAAGGGATGAATAAAATTAGAAGAAATTTTCACTACACTTTTTAAACTAGGGTGGTTTTGGTGCATTTAAATGGTTTATGAGGGTCTAGGAAGCACCTTTTAACAATGATCTCAGACCTGTTTATGTGCCATGATAGCTGGGAACATTACATTAGGAAGAGTTGAACCCTAACCTTTTACACATATAACTAGAAAAAAAAGAAGTACATTTTTCTCTTTTTTTTTTATTACAAAAACTTGTATTAATAGTTTTACTGAGTGTTTAATATTTCTAGATTGCAATGCATGCACTTAAGCCTCGTACACACAATCCGATTATTGGCAAGAGATTGTCTGTTGACAGACTGTTGTCCTAAAATCAGACTATTAGTTAGTATGCTCCTTCAGACAATTGTTGTCCAACTTTGGGCAAACAAATGTTGGATGGCAGGCTAGTAAATTTTCGGCAGACAATGGTCTGTTGTCTGATTTTCGTATCGTCTGCACACAAGTGTATCACACAAAAGTCAAAAGTACAATCACGCATGAGCGGAAGGAACGGGCTGGAAGCGGTCGGTCTTGTAAACTAGTGTTTGTAATGGAGAATTAACATTCGTGACGCAGCAAATTATGAAATGTCGAAATGCAGCACACATTCTCTTCTTCTTTAATGGGATAATAATGAAGTAGCTTTGCTGGTGTCAGCAATAGCAGTGTGGTGGTTCCGTCCATATATATAGACCAAGAAGAACCCCCTAGATGGGACTTTGACAGACCACCAACACATGCAAAGAAAATATAAAATATAGTGTTTATTAATACAAAAAATAAAAACAGACGGCTGGCATCTGAGCAATATACAATACAATACACAGAAAAATTAGAACATCACAACAACACTTGTGCTCTCATGGGGGTAAGACACCCCAAAACCTGACGAATTTCCAGTTTTGCTTGAAAACTTTCATCAGGGGTGGAGAGTGAGATGAGGTACAGTGTAATAACAACTCATGATGGAGCCAATCTTCAATGAGATATAAACGTATCAGATGCAGCTGGACCCCAGAACAAGGTTCCTAGTGACTAACGCCCAGGAAACTGGTACGCCCCTCGGCAGAGTATGCAAGCTGGTGTGGATACTTAGTTAAGGATCAACTACCTCCCTAAGAATGTAGGGGGTTGAATAAAGCTACCACCAACGTGGATCCGAGCCTCAATTATGGCCCCCAGGAGGTCCCCTGTTTGTTTGGATCCCTTGTTGGAAACACCAGGAAGGAGGTCCTGTGAAGCGTCACATCTTGATCTCATGCTGCTGGTGATACTGATGGAGTTAAGGAAAACTTATTTTAAAAGGCATTTGTTTTCTAGTGATATCAAGAATAATATTATAATGCTTGTTGTTTTATTTTTTGGCCAAGTTACCACAACACCATTATCCCATAGCTTTTAAGATCAAAGATACAACTATGTTGGTGTCCCTTGTTAATTTTACATTGAATTTTTTTAAAATGTAACTGCCTACTCCCAAACTGTCATTTGAAGTAAAACACATAGCCAAGTATTATTCTACACAATGTTTTTATTGTGCATAAAAAGCAAATAAAGCTAATTAAATTAAAGATGCTATCTGCCATCCAAATACAAAGAACTTAACCAAAAAAGTGCATTCTATGCATACAAAAATATAGAAAATATAAGAAATAAAATCATTATTCTAAAAATAAAAAAAAGGAAGCTAGCCAGTGGGGTAGGGGTGAAAATCCCCAGACCAGTGGGCTTGTTGGGGGTCTTGTGGCTGGTATTGCCACTGACCACCATGCTGCTGTGGTGGATGGGGTGGCTGTAGAGGTGGTGGATGTGGGGCCACAAAATCACACAGGTGTGTGTTTTCTGAAATTTGGCCCCTCACGCCCCTGTTGAAGAGCTGCAGGATGAGTCCCTCACACCTCCTCCTTTGCTCACCGGCCATCTTCCTTAATTTATTGGCCGTCACCACTGCAAATCCCTCAGCCTCATCTGAGTCTGTCCGGAGGGCAGTCGTGGCCTGACTGAGGAAGGCAGCTGTGGCCTCCTCCAGATTCCTGCTCTTCCTGGCCCTTTTAGCAGGAGGGCATAGGGGAGGGATCTGGCACTCGGTCTGGCTGCTGACCGCTGGCTCCTCCAGACTGACACTTTCCTGTGTATGAAAATGGGACATAATTAGTATCTTTTTTAGGGTTTGGTTATCAATCACACACAATTTTGATATCCTCACTGTTGCAAATTGAATGTGGACAAAT
>CM053027.1:85471943-85505771 GCA_028564925.1 Lithobates sylvaticus
TTAGGAGATATTTACTTGTTAAGCTGCCCATGCTTTTCCTTCAGAGCCCTGCCTTAAACATTAACTCTGCTGAGGGCATCGCGACTCGGCCAGTCAAAGGACCAGGACCCACAAACCATAAAGGAAGACTGGGGGAAGATGGAAGCTTTTTTTTTGTTTGAGTTTGCTACCGCTTTAACCAATCTACCTTCAATAGGGCTTTGAAAGTTGTGAGTTTAATAAAGGTGCCCTGAGAACAGCTATTCTGGAGCAGCGTTCTCTAGCATTAATCAAAGGCAGCTGCTAGACCAGTGACCAGAGCAGGCCATGCTTGGGAAATCTACTCCAGAACACCTGCTCCTATTTACTAAGTTTATACTGCTTATCTTTCCAAAATTAACAGTCTGTATAAGTAATGTAGTTCTACCCCCACAGGGGCCTCTGATATTAAAAGAGACGTACAGCCAAAGACCATTGTCGCTGATGTCACAGAGCTGGTCCAGGCTGGAGTAAGATCACAACCATATGCCTGGACCAGCAGGCGAGCCACTGAGAGCCTTAGCCAGCCGCTCCCACCCCCTCCACAATGAGTGCGGGGGGGACAGAGCAGACAGCGGAGCCTGACAGTCACCAGCTCTCTACTTAGGGAGCACTGAGAAACAAGTGATCGCTCGGTTCTCAGTCTAATGCCCTGTACACATGATAGGATTTTCCGACAACAAAATCCATGGGATTTTTTCTGATGGATGTTGGCTCAAACTTGTCTGCATACACACGGTCACACAAAGTTGGTCGGAAATTCCGAATGTCAAGAACGCGGTGACGTACGACACGTACGACGAGCTGAGAAAAAGGAAGTTCAATAGCCAGTGCTGCTCTTCTGCTTGATTCCGAGCATGCGTGGCACTTTGTACATTGGAATCGTGTACACACGATTCGAATTTCCGACAATGGATTTTGTTGTCGGAAACTTTGAGAACCAGATCTCAAATTTTGTGTGACGGAAATTCCTATGGAAAATGTGTGATGGAGCCTACACACGGTCGGAATTTCCGACAACAAGGTCCTATCACACATTTTCCATTCGGAAAATCCTATTGTGTGTACAGGGCATTAGAGTCAACAGGGGACAGATGCAGCATCAGTATCAGATGGATACTGCATCCACCTAGGTAAGTATTATTATGAAAAAAAATTTTTCCCATACTTCTCTTTTAACTAGTTCTTTCCCAAACAGTACAGAGGCTGCCAGCCACCCAAACAACAATCCATTCACTCTTGCATTTTCTTGCTTTTAGGACTTGTAACAGGAGAGGGCTTAGGGCATGGGATGCGCCAAACCAATTAGCAAATAGCAGTTAGAGGACAATCTTTCCTTAAGTAAATGTAAATATTGAACAGTCTATTTTGTCACAGCTGGGGACCATGAGATGACTTTCTGACAGTCTAAGTCCTCAAGGCTGGACCATGAGGCAATTTCTAAACAGTAACAGAGGAACAACTTTCTTTAAACTTACACTGTATAATTCTGCTGAGGACAAGGGAATGGCCAGTATTTGAGATACTGTGAGAGCTGTCTCAGTCCAAACCTTCCACTGGCACTTATATCCCAAAAGAACACATTCACCAGGAATCAATTCAGTCATTATTATTCACAAGTCCCCAAGACAGCTGCCTCCTTCCAGCTTCCTCTGGACACCACCCAGTGAGGGAGACATTCCGATCTCTAGACAAATGTGGTGAAATCCTACAGCCAGCTCCAGATCATGTCCCAGCCCTCAGCCCTGTCACAGCTGAAACCCCGAAAATCAGAAAATCAGTCCACAGGCTGCCTGCTTAAGAACAACCTTTCCAGGGCTCCAGGCTACTTATCAGCTTCCACAGTCACCATCTGGGCACACCTCCCTAAGGATTGGCTAGGCCCTGATCAATATTTAGGTTGTTATTTGAATTATTCTTTCCTAAGCTTTAGAAAGATCTTCTAGAGGCAGGGGAAAGCAATCAAACATCCCAGCCTGTGAAACCCTGAACAGACCAAAACAAATAATCATTACAGAAGTATCCAAAAACTACATTTACTTAGCATCCTACGTTAGGAGGGTTCTACATGGAATTATCTGAACAAATACACTTTTAAAGTGGTTGTAAACCCTTACACACCACTTTTAACTACAGGTAAACCTATAATAAGGCTTACCTGTAGGTACTGGAAATATCTCCTAAACCTGTACGGCTGATGTCATCGGCGCATTCACACTAAAGAAAGGGCACAATCGTGCCATTTCTATAGGGTCCATGCCATAAATGTCGTCTCCTGCACACATGCGTGGGAGTGACATCACGTGACTCCAGCCAGTCACAGAACCGGAGTCCATGGCCCCGAAAGGAAGAGGTTTTAAGATGTATGCGGCCACCAGAGGGGACCTCAAGGACATTGCGGGCTTTGTTTGCAATTAAGTGCAACATAATGCAATGCATACTAGTCCATTATGCTTTTATTGTTCAGGAGAATAAAGAAGAAGTAAAAATCATCAGGGTCTTTAATAATATGCTATAGATTTATCTGTTCAGATTTAGTATTTCATAGGTTACTTTTTTAATAAAAACACAAAACCCTCTAATCCACTAAAGTAGTTTAAAAAACAGTTTGAAAGAATGTAATCAATAAATATAGTGCTTATATTCTCTGCAACAGCTTGAGCTGTAGCAAATCAAGCACAACATTTTTTGATACATTAGATCAAAAGCAATTTTTACCAACACTGATTGTTAATGTACTACAATTATTTTCTTAGATCTGAATTTTAAGAGACAATCCTGAAGTGACCATGGAGTCTAGAGTACAACATCTTTTTACAGATCTCTTATAACAGTGAAGATATAATCATGTGAATGTAACTTCAAATTATATTTTATTATTAATAATAATAACAAAAATCATCATAATATCAGGACTGTAAAATATATTTTAAAATTATAACTATCTGAAGCAAAACAAAAAATTGGCTAATTAAATATAAAATACATACCATTAGCAAATAAGATGATACTTAAAGAGGAAGTCAACCCAGAAAAAAATAAAAATAAACCCTGCAAGGCAAGGGCATAATGACTAATGACTTTCGGGTCACTTGCGGCGCACCCAGTGCGCCTGCGCCATTGTCTACGATGTGCATGCGCCGTAGACAGCGGTGCCCTTATTTTGTAAAATATCTCCTTAACCGTGTAGGTTAAGAAGATATTTCTTGGACCTACAGTTAAGCCTTAATCTAGGCTTACCTGTAGGTCAAAGGGGTCTGTAAGGGTTTACAACCACTTTAAATGAAATCTGTCACCAGATAAATAAAGGAGCAGCCTTTGCTGACTTTCTTCTAAAAATTCTGGTTGCCTGTTATTCTGATCCTCCGTTTTCTTTTTTGTTTATGAGTTGTTGATATAAGTACGCATAACAGGAAAGTGAGAAGACCCGATTTGTATATTTGTACTTGATCAGTGGCTCACAAAGCTTTGGCAAAAAAGTCAAGTGGTCAGTGGTCGGCAATGGCAGACTCCATCGTTTCTCTCGCATAAGGTTTCCTTTAAATAAAAATTTACAATCTAACAACAATCTAAATATACACAAATAATTGACTACACATACATAAACACTTGAATTAAAGTAAAGCCATTGACACAGGTGCATTCATGGAATGCTCATAGAATAGGCACTAAAAGTGTGCTTAAGAAAGAGCAGGCCAATACGTTCACTGGTGCAATGTACTGTACCACCTAGAGTGCTTATAACGACCTGTGTGCTTGATACCACAATGTGTTTGGTCAACTCATCAGCATAAAGCATATTGAATCGGATTGGCTCATTGGCTGTGGTAACTTTTAAAGCTCCATTTGTAGTGACAGATAGAAAGCAGTTAGCCTAGGATTTAATGCAAGAGGAGGTTGGGGTTGTCTTGGGTTTAAGTGATTTAACCACTTGCCTACCAGGCACTTACACCCCCTTCCTGCCAAAGCCATTTTTCAGCTTTCAGCGCTGTCGCACTTTGAATGACAATTGTGCGGTCATGCTACACTGTACCCAAACACATTTTTAATAATTTTCTTCACACAAATAGAGCTATCTTTTGGTGGTATTTAATCACTGCTGGGTTTTTATTTTTTTACTTTTTTTCTGTCAGTAAATTTTGTAGCTAAGTATTTTTTCTCCTTCACTGATGTGCACTGATGAGGCAGTACTGATGGGCTATGAGAGGCTGAACTGGTGGGCATTGATGAGGTGGCACTTATGGGCACTGATGGGGCAGCACGTATGGGCACTGATGAGGAGGCACTAATATGCCAACCTTATAGGCACTGATAGGTGGCACTGATAGGCAGCACTGATGGGCACTGTTGGGAGGCACTGATGGGCACTAATAGGCGCCACTGGTGGGCACGGATAGGCAGCACGGACAGGCGGTACAGATGGGTGGCACTGATGTGTGACACTAATGGGCATTGATCAATAGCAGTGATGGGCAGCACTGATAGGCACTGATTGCCAGCACTGACTAGCATCGCTAATGGGCACTGATTGGTGGAACTTGTGGGCAGTGGTGGGCACTGATTGCTGCCACTGGTGGGCACTGTATACTGGCATTGGTGGGCAATGGTGGGCACTGTTTTGTGACACTGTATTTATTAATTGTAATCAGGGCACTGATCATCAGTGCCCTGATTACATCCCTAGATGTCTCCCTGTGAGGAGATGCTGCTGATCAGCTCTCCTCACACTGTCAGTGTGAGGCGAAGCGAGACAAATACCGGCATCTTCTTGTTTACATGTGACTGGCTGTGATTGGACACAGCCGATCACATGGGAGATCACATGAGATCAGCCGTTCTGGGACGCTGTCATATGACGTCGTCCCAGAACGAGAGCTGCACCGCTCCGTCGTCATTTGATGGTGAGCAGGAAGCAAGCAGTTAAACACAGCAAAAATATAGTGTTAAGACCCAGGTTTTAAATTAGAAACCCAAAGGTTAAGTGAGCTACAAAGGAAACTTCAAGTAGCTCAGAACAACAGAGACCTAGAAGGATGCAGAGGCTGTTTAAGTGAAAGGCTTCTTGATAATAAATATGCCCAGAGAAAAAAAATTCAGAGGATATCAAGTGTTATGCCCCGTACACACGATTGGATTTTTCAACAACAAAGTTTTGTTGTCGGAAAATTTGAGAACCTGCTCTCAAACATTTGTGTGCGGAAATTCCGACAGCAAATGCTCGATGGAGCATACACACGATTGGACTTTCCGACAACAAGCTCACATCGAACATTTCTCGTCGGAAAGTCCGATCGTGTGTACGTGGCATAAGGGTGCAAAGTGAGAGAAAGTCTTGGAAGAAAACACAGATCTGAGCACCCCCCTCTTGGTAAAGACAAGTCAGCTTTTTCAACAAACTTAGTCATTACCAGTGTTGGTCATCTTACTTTAAAAAAGTAATTAGTTAAGTTACAAATTACTTCTCCCAAAAAGTAATTGCGTTAGTAACTCAGTTACTACATTGGAAAAGTAATTAGTTACGCAGCAAAGTAACTGACTTTTTTTTTTTTTTTTATATTCTATATGTGTAACTAAGGGGCGGGTCTAGTATTACTGTAACCAAGGGGCGCATTTATTATTATTGTTATATATCGTGTAACCAAGGGGCTGCTCTATTATTACTCCAAGGGGCAGATCTGTTATAGCGTGTAAGCAAGGGGCGGGTCTATTATTATTATATCGTGGCGGATGGCGGATGGCTACAGAAGAGGACGAATGTTAAATCAATGGGCAGAGATCGATATATATCAAAAATAATAAATGCGCCCCTTGGTTACAGTAATACTAGACCCGCCCCTTACTTACACGATAGACGCCCCTTGCAGAGTAGCACGAGCATCAGGAGCGTGCGGCATCGCCTCGTACAATTACATGTTAACTGCGCCGGCGCGGTGTAGAGTTCATTCAGAGCTGTTTAGGTTCGGCAATTTCGGAAGCTCCGTAGTCCTTCGTACTGCGCAAGCCCTGCGCCTGCGCAGTACAGGGGGTCCTTATCCGGCGGGGGAACTTTTTAGTCAGGACACCAGAATTACACTACTGCCATCTAGTGGTGGTAGATGTAATTGGGGTAACTAAGCCAAAGTAATGGGAACTGAGTTACCATGAGGGGAAAAGTAATCAGTTAGATTACTAGTTACCCTCTAAAGTAACTGCGTTAGGTAACTCAGTTTATTTTAACTCAGTTACTTACATCACTGGTCATTACTAGCAATCACTGATCTCCAGAGGCACTGTGCACAGTCAAGTAACAATAAATTGAGGTGAGTAAATGATGGTCGTAGAAAGTTTATTTTATTTTTTAAAAACTACAAAATAGTTAGGGGTAGGTGGAGTAGAAACAATTTGGGGTTGTTTTTTGTATTCCACTTTTACTGTCAACACATTTTCCATTTAAAACTGATCATCCTTTTATTTTCATATAAAATATCCCAACTTTTCCTTCCTTTGATTCTTTAGATTAGCTTAAATCATTATGGCCTTGTGGAGGACTCTGAAAACACAAAGTACTGCAGGTAAATGTCCGTCTAAAATGTTAAATAAAACTTTGTACGATTAAATGTACCAGTCCCAGCCAAAACAAATTAACATAGAATAACTTAAATTCTGACAAAAAATGTCCGATGGAGCCTACACACAGTCAGAATTTCCAACACCAAGCTCCCATCGGACATTTGTTGTAGGAAATTCTGATTGTGTGTACGTGGCATTAAAGCAGTGAATTTCCCTTCCTAGGGGTAGATCTCCTCTCACTTCCTGTTGTCTCCCTCTGTTTGCAAGTATGAGTCGGATGTAAGTCAGATTGTTTGTAACTCGGGAATTGCCTGTACTGATTAATTGTTTAAAAATTTGAGATGCAATTGTGAATAATATAAAAAAAGGAAAACCCCTTGAAAAAAAAAACTTTTTTTTTTTTAATTTGCTGAGACTGTTTAAGGAAAAGGAATAAATTATACAATGAAGGCTACAAGTGGGAAAGTGCTTTAATGGAATCGGGGACAAAACTCTTGGTGGGGCGTTTATCTCATCTGCAGTTAAACACATTTCTCTGTAAGTATTCCTGAGATATATGCATCAAATTTCCATAATTGGAGGCATAGATCTCCCTTGTTCCTCCTCATCAGTAAGCAGGAGATTGTTCAGAGGATGGTGGAAATTATGCTGTTGCAGGCAAAGGTGAATTTAAGAGGTAAGAACATTTCACATTTCATATTCCTTTCCTCAAATAAAATGTTACACACAATTTGATATATAAGAAATACATTTTGATATGAGTTTTGCCCCCAACCATTAGCTCTATCCATTTGAGACTGCAATCTATGTAGTCATTCTAACTTAAAAGAATTTTAACACTCACCTCTGGAAAAATTCAGCAATGCCGTGTTGTCCAGAGGTCAGCTTGAGTTCACTTTTTTTTCCCTCTACTTTCAGAATTGTAAAGAGAAGAGAAGGTACTGTACTTAAATTGATTTGGTTGAAGTATAGACTGAATGGCATTTTATGAGAGTTGTTTCACCATCTGTCCTGCTTTCAGTCAGGTTAAAACAGCTAGTACCTTTTTTTCAGAGTACCACAGTGAGTAAAGAAAGAAAAACAGAACTATACTGTATTAAAGGCAATGCCAAAAGTGCATATTTGTTAACTCTTTCCTGCCAAAAAATGTAATTTGTTCAGCCACTCTTGTAATTCAGATAGCCCTGCCAGACACTACAGTCAGAATGTGACCATTTACTCCTTTCTACTGCAGTCAGGGTAACACAATTTGATCAGGACTGTGATTGGATACTGAAGGAATGAGGAAATTTCTATGCTTTACAATCAGCAAACTCCATGTGTTATGCCGTGTACACACGGTCGGATTTTCCGACGGAAAATGTCCTATCGGACCATGTTGTCGGAAATTCCGACCGTGTGTGGGTTTCATCTGACATTTTCTGTCGGAATCTCCGACGGAAAAAGTTTGAGATCCTATCAGACGATCGTGTGTAGCGAATTCCGACAGACAAAGTGCCACGCATGCTCAGATCACATTACAAGACCAAAGCTATTGGCTACTAGCCTCTACGTCGTACGCAACGAACGTCACCACGTTCAGAATGATCGGATTTTCCGACAACTTTGTTCGACCATGTGTATGCAACACCAGTGTCGGACAAAATCCATAGGAAAAAATCCGACGGATTTAGTGGTCAGAATTTCCGACCGTGTGTACGGGGCATTAGACTCACAGCACAGCAGTGCAGTAAATACTAATTGTAACAGTATTGCCACCTCCTCTCCCAATCTAAATGCTCACCGCAGACAGTGTAATAAATCCAGCTACTTACTTCAGGTTCTTATATAGCGCCGTCAATTTACGCAGCGCTTTACATATACATTGTACATTTACATCAGTCTCTACCCTCAAGGAGCTTACAATCTAAGGACCCTAATTAACATTCATACATACACAGGCCAATTTTAGACAGGATCCAATTAACCTAACAGCATGTCTTTGTACTGTAGAGAGTGACCTGCTGTACAGGGTTGATACAATGTTGCAGAGACAAAACTGTTGTTTGACGAGTTTACCAGACTGAAACCCTTTACAAATAAGTAACAGACCTTCTAAGATTAACAATGTTGAATGTTGAAGGAGAAGAATGGCCAGAGATCTTTCGACCCTACTTCTTTTGTGGGTCACATGATTGCACTTAGTTCTGCACTCCTGTGATCCATATTCAGCAGACAGCAACCTAAAGTCCACTGTTGGCTGATGTCACTCAGCTACTCTAAACTCTGAAGGGATCCTGATTTTAATGTTGGGCAGCGTGCTGTTGAGAGGCTGAGCCAGCCAGCAGCTCCCACCCCCTCCACAGCCCAGCACTCCAGTAAGCAGGGCAGCCATCAGAAATTGTGGGGCCCCTTACACAGCTTTAGGCCTGCTGCCCCCCCGAGCCTGACCGCCAACATTCCCCAGGGTCCCGCCCACTGGCCGCCCCACTGAATCTGCCCACCAGCCATCCCACCAAGTCTTTCAGTGCCTCAGCCCCCCTCACACCTGTACACTCTCAGCCCCCCTCACACCTGTACACTTTCAGCCCCCCTCACACCTGTACGCTCTGAGCCCCCTCATACCTGTATGCTCTCAGCCCCCTCACACTTGTACGCTCTGAGCCCCCTCATACTGGAACGCTCTAAGCCCCCTCACACCTGTACGCTCTCAGCCCCCCTCACACCTGTACGCTCTCAGCCCCCTCACACCTGTACGCTTTCAGCACCTCTCACACCTGTATGCTCTCAGCCCCCCCACACATGTACACACCTAGCACCACTCACATGTGTGTATATGACAAGCACGTACACACAAATAGGCATGTACACACACACAGAGACATGCACACACAGGCATGTATACACACAGGCATGTACACATACATACAAGACGTGTACACACACAGAGACATGTACACACACACAGACATGTACACACACAGGCATGTACACACACAGACATGTACACACACAGGCATGTACACACACCACACAGACATGTAAACACCCAGGCATGTACACACACACAGAGACATGTACACACACACACAGAGACATGGACACACACAGGCATGTACACAATCACACACACAGCCCCCCCCCCCCCACACACACAACAGCCCTTACCTTTGTAAGGTGGTCCTAGTCCCAGCTCTTGTTTCCATATACAGAGGGGTGCACATGCAGGAAATGGCCAGAGGTGGCAGCAAAGAGCCCAATGTCAGCTCATGACAGAGCAACAGCCTTCCGACTCACACAACACATACAGGAGCATCCAAGGAGCTCCTCTGCACCCGACCCTGCCTTCTCATATCCCTGCCAGTCGGCTGGGCCCGTTCAGACGCTGGGGACCCTTACAAGTGTATGGGCTGTACGCCCCTGATGGTGGCCCTGCCAGTGAGCACTGGAGGGGCAGAACAGAGGGTCAGTGACTGACAGTCAAGAGCTCTCTGCTCACTGAAGACCAAGAACTGAGCGATCAGCAGTCTTTGATCACTTCAGTTTTTGGTCTTCGAGGCAGCAGGGAAAGATGCAGCATTAGACCGATGCTGCATCCACCTAGGTGTATATGATTGTTTGTTTTCTTTAAATCCCACACTACATTGACCCTATGAAAGGCAATGAGAATTTCAAAGATTTTTCTTAAATAAAATATGCATATGTACATACAATATATATATACGATATATACTGTATATATATATATATATATATATATATATATATATATATATATATATATATATATACACAGTGGTGTGAAAAAGTGTTTGCCCCCTTCCTCATTTCCTGTTTCTTTGCATGTTTGTCACACTTAAGTGTTTCGGAACATCAAACCAATTTAAACAATAGTCAAGGACAACACAAGTAAACACAAAATGCAATTTGTAAATGAAGGTGTTTATTATTAAAGGTGAAAAAAAATCCAAACCATCATGGCCCTGTGTGAAAAAGTGATTGCCCCCTAAACCTAATAACTGGTTGGGCCACCCTTAGCAGCAACAACTGCAACCAAGCGTTTGCGATAACGTGCAATGAGGCTTTTACAGCGTCCTGGAGGAATTTTGGCCCACTCATCTTTGCAGAATTGTCCTAATTCAGTTACATTAGAGGGTTTTCGAGCATGAACAGCCTTTTTAAGGTCATACCACAACATCTCAATAGGATTCAGGTCAGGACTTTGGCTAGGCCACTCCAAAGTCTTCATTTTGTTTTTCTTCAGCCATTCGGTGGTGGACTTGCTGGTGTGTTTAGGATCATTGTCCTGCTGCAGAACCCAAGTTCGTTTCAGCTTGAGTACACGAACAGATGGTCGGACATTCTCCTTCAGGATCTCTTGGTAGACAGCAGAATTCATAGTTCCTTTTATCACGGCAAGTCTTCCAGGTCCTGAAGCAGCAAAACAGCCCCAGACCATCACACTACCACCACCATATTTTACTGTTGGTATAATGTTCTTTTTCTGAAATGCAGTGTTCCTTCTATGCCAGATATACTTGGACACACACCTTCCAAAGAGTTCCACTTTTGTCTCATCGGTCCACAGAATGTTGTCCCAAAAGTCTTGGGGATCATCAAGATGTGTTGTGGAGAAATTGAGACGAGCTTTGATGTTCTTTTTGCTCAGCAGTGGTTTTCTCCTTGGAACTCTGCCATGCAGGCCATTTTTGCCCAGTCTTTTCCTGATGGTGGAGGCATGAACGCTGACCTTAACTGAGGCAAGTGAGGCCTGCAGTTCCTTGGACGTTGTTGTGGGGTCTTTTGTGACCTCTTGGATGAGTCGTCGCTGCGCTCTTGGGGTAATTTTGGGCGGCTGGCCACTCCTGGGAAGGTTCACCACTGTTCCATGTCTTCGCCATTTGTGGATAATGGCTCTCACTGTGGTTCGCTGGATTCCCAAAGCTTTGGAAAGGCTTTATAACCCTTTCCAGACTGATAGATTTCAATTACTTTCTTTCTCAATTGTTCCTGAATTTCTTTGGGTCTCGGCATGATGTGTAGCTTTTAAGGATCTTCTGGTGGACCTTACTGTGTCAAGCAGCTCCTATTTAAGTGATGCCTTGATTGTGAACAGGTGTGGCAATAATCAGGCCTGGGTGTGGCTAGAGAAATTGAACTCAGGTGTGGACAACCACAGTTATAGTATGTTTTAACAAGGGGGGCAATCACTTTTTCACACAGGGCCATGATGGTTTGGATTTTTTTTCACCTTTAATAATAAACACCTTCATTTACAAATTGCATTTTGTGTTTACTTGTGTTGTCCTTGACTATTGTTTAAATTGGTTTGATGTTCCGAAACACTTAAGTGTGACAAACATGCAAAGGAACAGGAAATGAGGAAGGGGGCAAACACTTTTTCACACCACTGTATATATATATATATATATATATATATATATATATATATATAGATAGATAGATAGATAGATAGATATAGATATATTATGCTAGACAAGTTAAAAACAGGCTAATGTTTAGGCTATATCTTAATGCTAATTTTAATTTACAATTTTACCTAAATCTTGTTAAATTGTAATTTCTACTTTTCTACTCTTTTTCTTAGTAACATAATCTAAATCTAATATTATTTGTTTACACATAAAAGTAATTTAAAATGTCCTTCACGCTTTGTTTCGAACAATACCTTGGCTCTTCCATTGAAATTCAAAGTGTTGATTGCCACTTTCATTTTCAATTGCATATCATCATTAGGTATAATCATTGTCACTATGTGAATTGCCAAAGTAACCTAAAGTATTACATATGAAAGAATGAGTCTTATACCATGGCAAAAATAGTTGTTCATCAAAGAAGGTTATTTTTAAGATTGATGATCATCAGCAAATCCAAATACATTCCCCCAAACCGGATATTATAGAAATAGTAACAACCCCAGCCATCTTTCACCTGTTTTAACTAAGGCCAAGGTTATAATGGTGATTTACAATATGTTTATTTTTTTGGTTAAACCCAGCCAAAATGTTATATTAGAATGGTGAAGGGTTAGAGTCTTTACATTGCCATATGTGTCCTTTATGAAGAGATTATTTCTAACTTCCTGTCAGGGTTAGAATTTCAGACATCATTTTTTTGCTGTTCTTTCTTTTTCAGGGGCAACTGCCCTCTTCATTTTTTGTTTAGGCATTACAGAAAAAAGAAAGTGAGGAATGTTGATATCAGCAAGTTTATTTAATTTTTTTCAGTTTAGGGAGGAGAAGAAAGAAAGATGACTGCTGATTAGTTGCTTTAAGTTTAAAAATTTAATTTGGTTTTATTTGGTTTGGAAGAGGGTAATCCCATCTCTCTTCCAAACAATTTAGGAGACTAGTCTACAGTTGATAAATGTGGAAATACTTTTGTGTCTAAGAGGAAGCACCCTCAGAGGACATGTTTTTCAGAGTAGATAGTACACATCCGAGGGTACTTAGGGAACTCAGTCAAGTAATTGCCAGACCATTGTTCCTAATTTTTACTGACAGTCTACTGACTGGAATGGTACCATCTGATTGCAGAAAAGCCAATGTAGCACCAATATTTAAAAAAGGGCCCACAATACATCCCTAGGAATTTCAGACCAGTTAGCCTACCATCAATAGTATGCAAGCTCTTGGAGGGGATGATAAGGGACTATATACAAGATTTTAGGAATGAGAACAGTATCATTAGCAGTAATCAGCATGGATTCATGAAGAATCTTTCTTGCCAAACCCATCTATTAACCTTCTATGAGGTGGTGAGTTGCCATCTAGATAAAGGAATGCCCGTGGATGTGGTGTATCTGGATTTTGCAAAAACATTTGACAGTTCCAAATAATCGTTTACTGTACAAAATAAGATCCGTTGGCATGGACCATAGGGTGAGTACATTGATTGAAAACTGGCTACAAGGACAAGTTCAGAGGGTGGGGATAAATGGGGAGTACTCAGAATGGTCAGGGGTGGGTAGTGGGGTCCCCCAGGGTTCTGTGCAAATCATATTTAATTTGTTCATAAACGACAATTATAGGGTAAACAGTTCGATCTCGATACTAAGGTAAGCAGGGCAATAACTTCTCCGCAGGATGTGGAAACCTTGCAAAACGATCTGAACAAATTAATGGGGTGAGCAACTACATGGCAAATGAAGTTTAATGTAGAAAAATGTAAAATAATGCATATGAATGCAATCTATACACTGGGGGAGAACCTCTGGGGGAATCTAGGATGGAAAAGAACCTGGGGGTCCTAGTAGATGATAGCCTCACCAAGCTGCTGCTAACAAAGCAAACAGAATATTGGCATGCAGAGATAAAACGATAATTCTCCCACTCTACAAGACTCTGGTCTGGCCACACCTAGAGTATGCTGTCCAGTAGTTATGAGGAAAGGTTGCGAGCACTGAAGTTATTCTCTCTGGAGAAGGGATGCTTGAGAGGGGATATGATTTTAAATTATAAATACCATGCTGTGACCCCACAATAGGGATAAAACTTTTTTGTGGAATGGAGTTTAACAAGACACTGGCCACTCATTAAAATTAGAAGAAAAGAGGTTTAACCTTAAACTACTTAAAGGGTTCTTTACTGTAAGAGCAGCAAGGATGTGGAATTCCCTTCCACAGGCGGTGGTCTCAGCGGGGAACATCGGTAGTTTCAAAAAACTATTAGATAAGCACCTGAACGACCGCAACACACAGGGATATACAATGTAATACTGACTTATAATCACACACATAGGTTGGACTTGATGGACTTTTTTCAACCTCACCTACTATGTAACAGCACTGAATCTTACCAACATAAACTAAATGAAAAAAAAATGAAAACTATACAAAGGTGAATGCAAAACTTGCCATGAATAATAAACAAGAAAAAAAAAAAGAACTGCACAAACTATACCACGAGCATACTCTTTTGATACAACTAAGGAACTTAAAACCAACACAGCATCTATACTACCTTCTATCACTGACCTGAAAGCTAAGCCAGAATCCCAAGGGTTCCTATGTGAAAATGCTGACTTTACTGAAGATGTGGATATAACAGAGGGACATGGAATCATCATTTTTTTCTGATCACAAAGTTTCAGAACCAGAAATAACAGTCCTCTTCAAAGGCCTTACATTCTGCCCTACCACCAGATTTACAATTTTTCTCACATATGGAGGAATTCTACAGGAGTCGGAGACTCATGGAATATCTCCCCCTCCCTTTCTACTTCTTCTGTATTGAACTGTATTGTAATTGCACTGTCCCCCTTTATATTTTAAAGCGCTGCGTAAACTGTTGGCGCTATGAAAATCCTGTGTAATAATAATAATAATATTTACACAGAAACAAAGAAATCATGTAAAAATGAAATGTGAAAAGAAGAAAAAAAAATAAGCAACTTCACACCTTCAACAAGACATAGCCCTAGACTGGAAACCTATATTTGCACCATAAGACTGCAAATTACATACCTGATATCCACTGAGCAAATGAACAAAAAGAGCAAAAGAACATTTTATACAATCTTTCACCACTGAAGTGAAAGGCTATATAGGCGATAAGCAACAAAAAGGCCATCACCACTAAAGGGGATACCATTGTTGTGATGCATACAAACAAATATATACAAGAGGGGAAGAGGCAGCTGGCATTTACTATAAAAAACAAAAACTATATTATGAATTTACCCAACAACTAAAAGATCATATAAAAAACACCTAAATTCAGAACGTAGCAATGCAATTCGAGATCATTTGGAACTTCTATGTGCTGCCCAGAATCCACAAGCGAGGAAATCCAGGTAGATCCCTCATAACAGGAAACACTTACTGAACAAATCTCTGGCCTTGCAGAAATAGTGCTAAAGCCATTAGTCAGAAGAATTGCTAGTTTCTTGCAAGATACAACTGATTTCCTGAACAAACTTCACAATATACAATAATTATTACCAAATACAATTCTAGTGAATGTAGAATCTCTGTACAGCAACATACTTGTTTTAACATCCTTATCAAACCACAAATACAGTGCTGAGGATGTTACAGAGTTCTCTGAATTCATTCTAACACAAGGGCAAAATGGCCCTTCAATATTACAGAATCATACAGCTGTAGTGTACCCCATTCAATGGAAAAAAATGCAACTAGGAATCTTATATTGGCAAAACAGAAATTACAATAAGAATACATTCACACAGACATGCTGTAAAAGAACATAAGGAAGAACATCATTCCACATTTGTAGTATATCATTTCTCAAAACCAGACCACTAATATGGACCAGACTACAGATATGAATGTTTTAAGCTCTTAACTAAGTTGGACAAAAGTCGGACTTCAGTTTTCCAAATTACCATCCAACAGTTTTATGACCATTGCTTAATATGTGTGTGTGTGTGTGTTTTCAGAGATTGTCCTACTTAATATTTGTGTATCAGTACAGGTTGGACCTTAGAAAAAGGGTAAACACCCCAAAACCTTGTCCAGAACATTTTAATTTGAGTGAAAATAAAAAAGTATCACAGACATTACTCAATTGTTTTTAATGTGATTTGCAAATTGAAGGTAAAGGGGTCTTATCTTATTTCATGCAGTATAACCTTGAGTCAGTTCCCGAACAGTCCATGAAACTCACCAGCTGCCCTGAGATCTCCTTAAGCCTCCCTAGTTTGAGGTCACTGGCACCCTTTATGACTCCCTTAAAGTGGATGTAAACCTGATTCATGAAATTTGACCTGGGCACATACAGTGCCTTGCAAAAGTATTCGGCCCCTTGAACTTTTCAACCTTTTGCCACATTTCAGGCTTCAAACATAAAGATATACAATTTTAATTTGTTGTGAAGAATCATCAACAAGTGGGACACAATTGTGAAGTGGAACGAAATCTATTGGATATTTTAAACTTTTTTAGCAAATAAAAAACTGAAAAGTGGTGCGTGCAAAATTATTCGGCCCCTTTACTTTCAGTGGAGCAAACTCACTCCAGAAGTTCAGCGAGGATCTCTGAATGATCCAATGTTGTCCTAAATGATTGATGGTGATAAATAGAATCCACCTGTGTGTAATCAAGTCTCTGTATAAATGCACCTGCTCTGTGATAGTCTCAGGGTTCTGTTGAAAGTGCAGAGAGCATCATGAAGACCAAGGAACACACCAGGCAGGTCCGTAATACTGTTGTGGAGAAGTTTAAAGCCGGATTTGGATACAAAAAGATTTCCCAAGCTTTAAACATCCCAAGGAGCACTGTGCAAGTGATCATTTTGAAATGGAAGGAGTATCAGACCACTGCAAATCTACCAAGACCTGGCTGTCCCTCTAAACTTTCAGCTCAGACAAGGAGAAGACTGATCAGAGATGCAGCCAAGAGGCCCATGATCACTCTGGATGAACTGCAGAGAACTACAGCTGAGGTGGGAGAGTCTGTCCATAGGATAACAATCAGTCGTACACTGCACAAATCTGGCCTTTATGGAAGTGTGGCAAGAAGAAAGCCATTTCTTAAAGATATCCATAAAAAGTCTTGTCTAAAGTTTGCCACAAGCCACCTGGGAGACCTACCAAACATGTGGAAGAAGGTGCTCTGGTCCAATGAAACCAAAATCGAACTTTTTGGCCACAATGCAAAACGATATGTTTGGCGTAAAAGCAACACAGCTCATCACCCTCAACACACCATCCCCACTGTCAAACATGGTGGTGGCAGCATCATGGTTTGGGCCTGCTTTTCTTCAGCAGGGACAGGGAAGATGGTTAAAATTGAGGGGAAGATGGATGCAGCCAAATACAGGACCATTCTGGATGAAAACCTGTTGGAGTCTGCAAAAGACCTGAAAGTGGGACGGAGATTTATCTTCCAACAAGACAATGATCCCAAAACATACAGCAAAATCTACAAAGGAATGGTTCACAAATAAACGTATCCAGGTGTTAGAATGGCCAAGTCAAAGTCCAGACCTGAATCCAATCGAGAATCTGTGGAAAGAGCTGAAAACTGCTGTTCACAAATGCTCTCCATCCAACCTCACTGAGCTCAAGCTGTTTTGCAAGGAAGAATGGGCAAGAATTTCAGTCTCTCGATGTGCAAAACTGATAGAGACATACCCCAAGCGACTTTCAGCTGTAATCGCAGCAAAAGGTGGCTCTACAAAGTATTAACGCAAGGGGGGCGAATAATTTTGCACGCCCCACTTTTCATTTTTTTATTAGTTAAAAAAGTTTCAACAATCCAATAGATTTCATTCCACTTCACAATTGTGTCCCACTTGTTGGTAATTCTTCACAAAAAATAAAAATTTTATATCTTTATGTTTGAAGCCTGAAATGTGGCAAAAGGTTGAAAAGTTCAAGGGGGCCGAATACTTTTGCAAGGCACTGTATATCTGTAGTGTTTACTTATCTTTCTCCAAAGCCCTGAGTTCCATATCTTTCTGCTGCTTCATTCCTCTGTTATCAGCATGATAACTTCTGACAATTTCTCCAACACAGGAGATAAAAGCAGCTGGAAATTTGTGTCGGGGAGGTTGCTATAAATAGATTAGCAGAGAGCTGATATATTCACAGCACAGCTCTGCATGTTTCTTTCTCCCTCTACCTATGGTGAGGGGGGTGTGTCTTTCCTCCAATCAGCTGTCACACAGTGTATGCCAAGACTCCCCTCCCACTGCTCAAAGAGGAAGTAAAAATTCTAACACAAAAAAGGCTCCACTGCTGGGCTCTCTTGTTTGTCTAATTACTGTCTGAACTGAGTGAACTTGGTACAATATATGAGGTCCCTCCTTTGTTCCCTGGCCCTCCCCCCCTGCCTCTCCCTTCATGCCTCACCCCCCCCCTCTTTCTCTCCTTCCCATAACCTGTCGTCCTATGACCCCCCCCCAGGACCTCCTTATTTAGTCCTGCTGAGAACTACCTCCTACAACCTATATCCTCATGTACTATAGCTTAGCAGCCTGACGCACCTTCCGCCTACCTTATGTGCAGTTTATTTGACCTGTGACAATTTATGTAATATACTTCTGTGAATAAATGTGTATATGCATCGCTTGTACTGTAAAGATCGAATAAACATTTTTTCTTGTTAAAAAAAAAAAAAAAAATCTAACACAATATTCACTCTCTAAAGACAGTAGAAAACTGAAGACAGCAGATATGCTCACTGGGTACAGTTGAGGGTTTACATCTACTTTAAGCCCCTCCTGATCACCTAAAGAAGTTGGTAGGGGAAACCTGTGGCACAGTCACCTGTAAGTCCAGGCTAACATTATGACGTACCACCAAGGGGTGGGTCCTCATTGCCCTGGATTATTAGGAGAATGTTGGACCTTGGAGCAGTGAGTCTGCAAAGGACAGCCCCTTTTTTTTAAAGGCCTGGGCAGTTTTTTCAATCAAACTATATTTGGGCTTTAATAATAATTACAAGTGCACACCCTGTTGAATCCAATCTTTGCTGTGTTACATAGTTACATAGTTAGTTAGGTTGAAAAAAGACACAAGTCCATCCAGTTCAACCATAATCCCACTAATTCCACTATTGGGCCATTGCTGCAGACAGCATTGAAGTTAGAGCACCAGATTGCCAATCAGGGGGCTAGCAACCTCAAAAGGAAGTTAATAATTGCAGCAAAATTCTTCCTTTAAGAAGAGGCCAGGGAGGTATGTGAAGTATAGAAGTGAAAGCAGGAACATAAGTCACGTAGAGTACAAAGATCTGAACACATGCACAAATAGACCTTAATGTGAAGGTGGGGTAATTGTGTAGCCACGTTAATTAAAGTCATACTAAAGCTAAAAAGATTTTTTACCTTAATGCATTTTTTGCATTAAGGTAAAAAAAAATATTTCTCTGCCCCCTCCCCTTTCCCTGTGTGAAGGGGAAGAGAGGAGAGAATACATCCTGCACTCAGCACAGCTGCATATATTCTTCCCTCTCTTCCTCATTACATGGCACTCGAGCAGCAGGAGGAGTCATTGGCTCCTGCTGCTATCAATCAAATGCAGTGAGGAAAAGGTGGGGGTGGCATTAAGTCCTGCTGTGTAAGACTATGGAGCAGGGCTCCATAGCAACACAGCTCAAGAGCGCGCAGACACTGTGTGCCTCCATAGCAAGCGGTTTGCTATGGGGACACACAAAGAAGAATAGGAGCCTGGATCACTGCCAGAAGACCCAAGGAGGATCGGGGGCGTTATGTGCAATACCACTGCACAGAGCAGGTAAGTATAAAATGTTTATTATTTGAATAGAAAAAAAAGTGTTACTAAAGTGGACTTTAGTAACACTTTAATAAAGTGATAATTAACATTTTAATGTGGCTAATCCAGGTATTTTATACATATTGGAACAAACATAAATTCACCAAAAGTGGAACTACAGCATAGAAAAAAAGAATCAGATTTTATCTTTCAAACAGCACCTGCAATAGTAAGGTAAACGTCTGCTTTTGCTCCAGTTTTCATGAGTGAGTCCATATAAATTGATCACAAGAAGCTGAAGTCATCTTGGATAACCAGCTTTATCAGTACATTTTCAGCACCCATATTTTTCAAAATGTTGTTTCTGATTTAAATGTTTATATTCTGTAAACATTCAGATTGAATCATACACTATGAAGAAGTCAGCATATATCATCCTCCTTGAGGGCCACCTCTTCAGGGCTTTATGTGTACTTCACATTGTATTTCATAACTTATTCTCCATAATAGACTATTTTACCAAAAGGCACAGCTGTCAGAACATGACAAATTGTTGTATCAAGCTGCTATTTCTCAATTTCTACTTCTCATTTTTCATTCCTTTTCTTTCATTGGTAGCCTGGCTCTTGAGAAAGATTTAGAAAAGATTGAGGAAAGGTTCTAGCCTATTATTTCTAAAGTGCTTATACTATACTATATCTTTGTGAGCATGTTTGCACAATTCAGAACATACACAAGAACACAAAAGTTGTATTTCTTTGCTTTAATATAGACAATACTGATGGGTTTGTTTCCTGTAGTTTACTAGACATAGCTTTCCTATGTAGTCCCCTATCTTCAAAATATGGATTTTTACACTGATATTTTGTTTCATTTTTTAAATATTTCTATAGAATTTCTTTTTCCAAATAAAGTTTTTTTTTATATCTAGCCAGATTTGTTGGATAGAATAGGGAATAGTTAGAACCCATCAGGGATTTATTTATTTAATTATGCTGTCAAGGAGTTATCCTTATGCCCCATACACACGATCGGACATTCCGACAACAAAACCATGGAAATTTGTTTGAAGGTTTTTGGCTCCAACTTGTCTTGCATACACACGGTCAAACAAATGTTGGCCAACAATTACGAATGTGGGAACATGGTGACGTACAAGACGTATGACGAGCCGAGAAAAAGGAAGTTCAATAGCCAGTGCGGCTCCTTCTGCTTGATTCATGAGCATGTGTGAACGTTTGTGCTTTGGACTTGTGTACACACGATCAGAAATTCCAACAAAGTTTTGTTGGTGGAAAATTTGAGAACCTGCTAGCCAAATTTTTTGTTGGCGGAAAGTCAGACAACAAATGTTCGATGGAGCATACACACGGCCGGACTTTCAGCCAACAAGCTTACATCCAATATTTGTTGGAAAATCCGATCGTGTGTACGGGGCATTACACTTCCTGTGTAAGGAAGTGAGAGGAAACCTTTCCAACCGTAAACCACCTCTTTGCCAAGAGAACAAATATCCCATTGTACAACCCCCTATTCTGATGACAAAATACTAAATTGCACTTTCTCGGACCATCAAAACAAAAAGAGAGGGAACAATCTGCCTTTTTGGGACAGAACAAGAAATTATGGCATGAGTTCTAACCCTTCCCTATTCCCTACACAATAATAGAATTGGATTCATAGAGTGCTATGAATTTTCTAAAACAATAGAAAAACAGAAATTGTAAGCCTTTCTCTAATTGAAACTTTGGACAGAACCCTCTGAACACAAAAGGAAGGGAAGAAATGGGGGGAGAGGTCACTGATTCGTAAGTTCGGTTAACAGCAGGCTTTTTTAGCAAAGCAAATAAGGTACCTTTAAACCATGTAAAAAGGAGTGTGGAGCTCCACTTGCTAGCTGTAAAGAATAATGTAAATGTATGAAAAAACAAAATGGATATCATGATGGCAGCCTAATGTTAGGAGACCCTCTCACTAATAAAATACTGTGAAAAATGGAGAAAAGAGACACTATTCATGGTTATTATAATGATAAATATATTATCATATTTTCGTGCTGTGTTAAAAGTCTAATCTAGTACCAAGTGTCTATACCTTGTCAAAATATAACCATGGTAGCAAAAGAAGGTTAGGTTGTAGAAATTAGGTTTGATATGCATAGTTGTTATGAGAGAAATCTGGTTACATAAAGCATTAGTAAACCAAAAGGACTAAAAACTCATATAAGTTTCTGGCATGGTCATGTCATTTCACCAGAAATTGTATTTTGTTTAATCTGAAGCTTTCATTGTAATAGTAATTAGTTATCATTCCAAAACACGCTCTGCCTTTCCCTCAGTTGTGCTCCTACATTTTCACCTTGTCACCAAAGCTTCTATTGAAGATTAAAAGTGGCATTGTCCCTAAAAGGACACCCACCCCAAAAAATGCCATGCCACCATCTCTGGAGGATCTGAAGACAGTGCCATGTAAAGAGAAAGTGGCTGCAAAAAGATTGCAGCAGCGCTGAGATGCAACAAAGAATGAAAAAGGTGAAAACAAGTATTTTATTAAGAATAAATAGCAATTGTTCATGGTATGCAGTGCTTTTGGAAATATGTCATTCATATGAGATTTGCATCTACTGTAAGGTGAGATATGTTATCCAGTTTTGGTACTGGTTTATTACATTGGTTTAGCTGTCTATCACTAACTAATTTGCCTATTCACAAAGAACAGCTTCAAAACATCATTGTGACACCTAGCTATCCTGTACCTAACCTCCTAGACTTGTCATAGTATTACATACTGATGGCTTTTTGGAACTTATTGTTACTGGATGCATTAAGGCTTAGTTCATTTTTTTCCTAAATTCCTGCTTCCCTATGTACTAATATACCATTGATGTACCTCTATTGCAGAAAATAAAAAGCTTTCTCTATCTTCTAGAGCAGCCTTACCTCAGCCTCCAGGCTATTCTAAAGACATCTCCTCCAATACTTCCTTGCCTTCATCCTGGTATTTGGGGTGAAAAAACTGTTAGGGAACTAAGGAAGTAGTTCAGCACCTGCCTTCCCCCTTCAGGAGATTGCTCCATCTCACCTTTTCAGTTATATGCAGACATTGTCAGTGAGGACTGTTCTCCCTCTATACACAGCCATTGATTGTTTAATACCATGATCTTGCATAGATTGTTCATTTGGAAGAGTGTGCAGTAGCTGTTCGATCACATACCAGCCTATGTAGAGCAGAGCTGTTGTATTAAAAAAAGGAGAAATGTGTCCCTGGCAGCCTGTACAATCTCCTTTAGATCTACCATCAACTATGTAATGCAAAGGCCTGCCTGATTGAATACAGAGTGATTGGCTAGATGGTGTGTCCTCCTATTATATATAGCTTTGGTAAATCTGATAGAGATTGTACAGAGATAGTACAATCAAATTGTATAATGTATGGCCACCTTTATACACCTACAATTAACTAGTTGTACTTTTAGTGCCATTAATTGTTAATGGTACAACATACTCTAAAGCAAATGTGCACTTTGTCGAAGTGCAAAAATGTAGGTAAAGGTAAAGGTAAAAATTATGCAAACCACAATGCGCCAAAATTCCCCATGAGCTACTTTGCTGCATTTATTGTATGTAGGGCAGCCCATTGAAATGAATAGGCTGCCCTATGCATAGCATTGGGAAAAATGCACCAAAAACATGCACTCCCACTATGCTGTGAAAAAGGCCTGAAAGTGAAATTGGTGTGTTAGCAGTAAGGTGTTAAAATCTCAAAGCAAGATTCCTGTTAAAACACTATTTAATACATTTTTAATATTCAAAGCCAACTCCCCCATCCATCCATGTCTCTATCTATGCTTTATTTTGTTGAGAAATCACTTTGAAAAACAACCCTCTAGCATTTCTGGCAGTGGCCATCTTGAGTAAAGGCAAATGATTAATGTAGAATTTACTTCCTGCAATCCATCTGCCCTCAGCTTAGCATGGATGCAGGGGAGAGTGCTTAGCTGAGAAAATCCCTCCTCTCCTCTACTCCTAAACACTCCTGGGATGTATAACCTCATTTGTCTAGGCAAGAAACCAGGAAGTAACTGAAAAAAAAAAAAGTTTAAAACAAGTAAATATGATATACTTTCCTATCTATTTACTAATGCTAGTTGCATGAGGATTAAAAATAATGAAAATTCATTAGGAGAATAATGTTCCACTTTAAGAATGTATTACTCTCATTTATGCATACTACTACCTCTTAGATGAATTAGGAACATTTATATATCTAATGGTACAAAATCACAGTTAAATATACAGTTAAATAAACTGCGAGTGCAGTTGAATGCCTAACATGTCTTGCAGTTTATTATTTTACATTATCTTAATCTGAATACCCCAATATATAGTAAAATAGATTTGGGCCAGTGTTACACAGAGCAGGGTCACTGCATTTCATGGAAATGTACTGTATATATTTATTTTAAAATATGTTGGTGTGAGCGTAACATTTCCATAATTTCTGTGTTGCTTTGCTCAGGCACAAGAAATGCAATAAATAAGTCTAATTATAATTACAAATATGGAATGCAGAAGCATTGCAGAACCATGAACCCACTTTAGAAAGTCAAACACACGTGACACTCCATTCTTTGCTCCTTGGAGTGAAGCTTACAACACCGCACAGTTATTGTGTAGAAATGAAAGGTCACATTTTGCTTCGTAGAATATTTAGTAAAATGTTTATGTATAGAATTTCTCTGGATAATGCCCTGATAAAAATGAGGGAATCCGTCTTTCGGATTTCAGATTCGTGGTGACTGGATGAATTGCTAGTAGAGCAGATATTTTGATTATTTGTTCATCTCTATGCACCAAGTGCATAAAATCCGATTTTATTTGCATCTACTGGAAATAAACTAAACTTTTCCGCCCAAACTGATATTTTTAACCTTCCTACTCCTGTTCTTTTTCTCTTTAATTTCACACTCTTTCCTCCTTGTTTCCACCTATTTTCTCCATCCTAAGTTCCTACAGGCCCCCTATGCTTATATGAGGATTACTGAAATCAAGAGTTACTTTGTTTCCATGAACAAGAAGGTCACCATTAGTATACACAGTACATAAAATAAAGATCAGCCCGGAGCAGAAGGAACCTTAGAGTAGGGGCCGCATGACTGGGGGCAGCTGGTTTGGTGCACAGGAAGTAGGGTCACGTAGTGGGTAGCACTCTGGGGCGGGATTACAGTTTAACAGAACAAACATATTATAGCGCACACATGCAAAACTGACATTTACCTCCAGCAAGGCTATTTACAGTTTAAGCACACGCGGCTGGAGCAGGGGGTGGAGCTCACCATTTGGAAAAGAAAGAGGAAGAGGTAACATACAAGCTGTAGTGCTTTTCCCTCCCTCCCTTTTGATAGTGAATGGATGTGTGTGTGTTTTGTTCTTATGTTTTGTTGTTTCAGGTGCTATTGGCAGGGGTCTCTGGTTCCTGAAGGTTGAAAAGGTGATGGTAGATATATATATATGGATATATACTATCTGGTGTGGTATGGGTTGGGAACCTATCTTGGGATGGGTACCTTTCCCTAACTGGTAATATGGACTATCGGTCATCGAGCTGAAGGTGCAAGAAGGAGGTATGCATTTGTCCCTGTGCTGAATGGATCGCGGCTAGGGGCCAGGATGCTGTGGTGGTGGTCAGCCGATGAGATAGTGGGGCCTTCTTTCAGGAACTTCAGATGTACCAGTAAAATGTTCATTCTGGTTAAAATATGTTGGTTAGAAATATATGTTATATATGTATATATTTATTTGTATATATATATATATATATATATATATATATATATATATATATATATATATATATATATATAAATAAGAAAAAGTTATTTTCATACAATTTTGGTTCAAATTTAATAAAGGGGCCTTTGTTGACCATTTAATCCAGAAGATGTCATGTGTTTCATTAGTTTTAATAAGTTTAAGTAAATTATGTAATGGCGGTGGTTTGGTTTGGGGAAATAGCTGGGCAACGAACATATCAGCACTACACCAGTCATGAGATTGGACCTCACGACAGTATGACGTATTTACATTATGTTTGCATGACTGAAAAGTAAAAATGTGTTAAATAAAACATTCCATTCCATCGTCCCTGCCATAGAATATATAAATACAAGCTGCCATGAATGTTTTTTTTTTCAATGTGGTAGGACAAATTGCCAGGAAAATCGGCATTATTGCCACTCTGTATGCATAGTTAGTTAACAGCCATTATGGAAATGTCATGTTTGACCCATTGGGGTTATGGTGCATGTCAGGGTTAGGTCAATGGTACACTAAAAAACAGTATGCATTGGAACATTGTCAGTCTTTTCAGTCTCAATCAGTTAGATAGCATGGAGATACTGTTAGATCCAAGGACTCACTGAAGAAAAAAATGTTTTTTTTTTTTACATGCAGACGGTATACTTTAAAAATAGATTTTCTACAGTGTTTGATTGACAGTTTGAGAGTGAGACAATAGGATGTAAGAAAGTCCTTGACTGGCATCTAGTTATGGCTTTGTGCAATTTAGGCTGTAGCCTTTAGAGTATGTCAGATCATAGATAATGCAATTTTCTTTCCTTCCTCCATGGTTGGAAGGAAATAAAATTGCTTGATTCCCCCAGCACAGTCAGCATTGATGGGGAAATCCCTCCAGCAGTGCTATTGTATTTTGTAAAAAAATAAAATAAATGGCTTGCATACCCCCTTATAACTGGGGAGTGGGGATGCAGCTGTGTTCATAATTAAGAAATCACATTCAAACCCATGTTAAATAGGAGTCAGTACACTCCTACATCATTTAAAGTGCCTCTGATTAACCCCAAATAAAGTTCAGCTGTTCTAGTAGGTCTTCCCTGACATTTTCTTAGTCACATTCTAACCCAAAAGCTATGGTCCGCAGAGATCTTCCAAAGCATCAGATGGATCTCATTGTTAAAAGGTATCAGTCAGGAGAAAGGTACAAAAGAATTTCCAAGGCATTAGCTATACCATGGAACACAGTGAAGACAGTCATCATCAAGTGGAGAAAATATGTCACAATGGAGATATTACCAAGAACTGGACAGCCCTCCAAAATTGATGAAAAGACGAGAAGAAAACTGGTCAGGGAGGCTGCCAAGTGGTCTGCAGCAACATTAAAGGAGCTGCATGAATATCTGGCAAGTACTGGCTGTGTGGTACATGTGACAACAATCTCCCATATTCTTCATATGTCTGGGCTATGGGGTAGAGTGCCAAGATGGAAGCCTTTTCTTACCAAGAAAAACATCCAAGCCTGGCTAAATTTAGAAAAAACACATCTAAAGTCTCCCAAAAGCATGTGGGAAAATGTGTTATGGTCTGATGAAACCAAGGTTGAACGTTTTGGCCATAATTCCAAAAGATATGTTTGGCGCAAAAACACTGCACATCACCAAAAGAACACCATACCCACAGTGAAGCATGGTGATGGTAGCATCATGCTTTGGGGATGTTTTTCTTCAGCTGGAATAGGGGTCTTAGTCAAGGTAGAGGAAATTATGAACAGTTAGAAATACCAGTCAATATTGGCACAAAACCTTCAGGCTTCTGCTAGAAAGCCGAACATGAAGAGGAACTTTATCTTCCAGCATGGCAACGACCCAAAGCATACATCCAAATCAACAAAGGAATGGTTTCACCAGAAGATTAAAGCTTTGGAATGGCCCAGCCATAGCCCAGACCTAAATCCAATTGAAAATCTGTGAAGTGATCTGAAGAGGGCTGTGCACAGGAGATTCCATTGCAATCTAATGGATTTGGAGTGCTTTTGCAAAGCTGAGTGGGCAAATATTGCCAAGTCAAGATGTGTCATGCTGATAGACTCAGACCCAAAAAGACAGAGTGCTGTAATAAAATAAAAAGGTGCTTCGACAAAGTATTACCAGTAGTTTAAGGGTGTGCACACTTAGGCAACCATATTTTTTTTATTTTTATTTTTTTACTTCCCTACACCTAATAGATGTCAGTTTGTTTTTCAATTGAGTTGTACAGTTTATAGGTCACATTAAAGGTGGAAAAAGTTCTGAAATGATTTATCTTGGACTAATTTTTTTACATCGCAGAAACCTGACATTTTAACAGGGGTGTGTATACTTTTTATAGCCACTGTAGCCGGTGGTGACACCAATCGTTCAGAAAGAACCCAGCAGGATGGTTGTACACAAGTCGATCAATAGATCAATTTGTATACAACCAGGGTGCCCATATATGAATCAAAATGTGCCAATCTCTGCTGAACCAGATGAATTGTGATCCATGTATGGTGACTTAAGAGTTTAGGGGGTGGTAGATTTCTTTTTGTTCTAATTTTACATATTTATTATGTACATTTTCCTGGTGAAAATGCTTTTTAACCGGTTCCCAACCGGCTCATGCACATTTACTGTGGCACAATGGCACTGCTGCACAAAATCCTAAACAGGGTTCCCTTTAAGAACCGGCAGAGGGCATGTGCCCCCACTGCATGGCGGGGGACCTGATGTGCGTGGCCGGTGGTCGCGATCGCTGCCGCCCACGTGCGATTGCGTGCACGGGAGCCAGCATGGGCATTTGTGTGTGTAAACACACAAATCCCTGTTCTGTCAGGGATGAGGAGACATATTGTTTGTTCCTAGTAAGTAGGAACAATGATATGCCTCCTACCCTAGTCAGTTCTATCCCCATACAGTTAGAACACATTGAGGGAAAACACATTTAACCCCTTGATCACCCCCTAGTGTTAACCCTATCCCTGCCAGTAAAAATATATATTTTTTAATTATCGCTCTTTTTTTTGTTTATAGTGCAAAAAATTAAAACCGCAGAGGTGATAAAATACCACCAAAAGAAAGCTCTATTTGTGGGAAAAAAAAGGACACAAATTTTGTTTGGGTAAAGTGTCGCACAACCGCACAATTGTCAGTTAAAGCGACGCAGTGCCAAATTGTAAAAAGTGCTCTGGTCAGGAAGGGGGTAAAATCTACCAGGGCTGAAGTGGTTAAAACATAACATTTTTATGGGTAAAATTTCCTTGTGTATGCTATTTGAGGTTTATGTAGGTTCATAAGACACAGAACAGGGTTCTGCCCTTCTCCCTCCTCATTGGCTGTGATTGACAGCAGTGGGAGCCAATGACTTTGGATGCTGTCTCTCGAGGAGGCAGAGACCTGGGAGAGCAGCCGCTGGATCATGATTGGGCTTGGGTAAGTATTAGGGGGGCTGCGGGGGAGCTGCATACTGAAGGTTTTTACGTTCATGTATATATAGCCTTGCCCCAGTAGGGGTTGCTGAATGTTGTGGTTCATCTGTCATCCTGCTCAGCCCGGCACCCATCTCTCATTCCCTCAGAGACACAGACCAGTCCATAGCTTTGTTTTTTTTGTGTTTTATTGAGAGGATTGAACTTGGATGGGAATAGAAGATAATGGGATGCCCAGAAAGATTCAGTGCAAACTTGCATGAGACTACTATATACACTTTTGTATATACATACACTCCAGTCTTCTCTCCAGTATGAACTATTGCTTAACCACTTCAGCCCGGACCAATTGTCAGCTTAAGGACCAGAGGTCTTTTTTCAATTTCGCACTGCACTACTTTAACTGGTAATTGTGCGGTCATGCAATTTTGTAACGAAACGAAATTTGCGTCCTTTTCTTCCCACAAATAGAGCTTTCTTTTGATGGTATTTGATTGCCTCTGTGATTTTTATTTTTTGCGATATAAACGGAAAAAGAGCGAAAATTTTGAAAAAAAAAGAGATTTTCTACTTTTTGTTATAAAAAAAATCTAATAAACTCAATTTTAGTCAAACATTTGGGCCAAAATGTATTCAGCCACATGTCTTTAGTAAAAAAAATGCCAATAAGCGTATATTTATTGGTTTGCGCAAAAGTTATAGCGTCTACAAACTAGAGTACATTTTCTGGAATTTACACCGCTTTTAATTTATGACTGCCTATTTCATTTCTTGAGGTGCTAAAATGGCAGAGAAGTACAAAACCCCCCCAAATGACCCCATTTTGGAAAGTAGACACCCCAAGCTATTTGCTGAGAGGCATGTTGAGCCCATTGAATATTTTTTTTTTTAGTCCCAAGTGATTGAATAAAGACAAAAATAAAAAATAATTTTTTTTTTCTTCAAAAAGTTGTCACTAAATGATATATTGCTCACACATGCCATAGTTATATGTGGAATTGCACCCCAAAATACATTTTGCTGCTTCTCCTGAGTATGGGGATACCACATGTGTGGGACTTTTTGGGAGCCTAGCCGCGTACGGGGCCCCGAAACCCAAGCACCGCCTTCAGGATTTCTAAGGGTGCAAATTTTTGATTTCACTCCTCACTACCTATCACAGTTTCGAAGGCCATAAAATGCCAAAATAGCACAAAACCCCCCCAAATGACCCCATTTTGGAAAGTAGACACCCCAAGCTATTTGTTGAGAGGCATGGTGAGTATTTTACAGCTCTCATTTGTTTTTGAAAATGAAGAAAGTAAAGAAAAAAAATTTTTTTTTTTCTTTTTTCAATTTTCAAAACTTTGTGACAAAAAGCGACATCTGCAAAATACTCACAATACCTCTCAGCAAATAGCTTGGGGTGTCTACTTTCCAAAATGGGGTCATTTTGGGGGGTTTTATGCCATCTGGGCATTCCATGGCCTCCGAAACTGTGATTGGCAGTGAGAAGTGAAATAAAAAAATTACTCCCTTAGAAAGCCTGAAGGCGGTGCTTGGATTTTGGGGTTCCGTACGCAGCTAGGCTCCCAAAAAGTCCCACACATGTGGTATCCCCGTACTCAGGAGAAGCAACAGAATGTATTTTGGGGTGTATTTCCACATATGCCCATGACATGTTTGAGCAATATATCATTTAGTGACAACTTTTTGTAAAAAAAATATATATATTTTTTTTTTTTTCATTATTCAATCTCTTGGGACAAAAAAAAAAAAAATATTTAATGGGCTCAACATTGCTCTCAGCAAATAGCTTGGGGTGTCTACTTTCCAAAATGGGGTCATTTGGGGGGGGTTTGAACTGTCCTGGCATTTTATGCACAACATTTAGAAGCCTATGTCACACGTCACCCACTCTTCTAACCACTTGAAGACAAAGCCCTTTCTGACACTTTTTGTTTACATGAAAACATATTTTTTTTTTGCAAGAAAATTACGTTGAACCCCCAAACACTATATATATTGTTAAAGCAAAGGCCCTACAGATTAAAATGGTGGGTGTTGCATTTTTTTTTCCACACAGTATTTGCGCAGCGATTTTTCAAACGCATTTTTTGTGGAAAAAATACACTTTTTTTTATTTTAATGCACTAAAAACACACTATATTGCTCAAATTTTTGATGAAATAAAAAATATGATCTTAGGCCGAGTACATGGATACCAAACACGACATGCTTTAAAATTGCGCACAAACACGCAGTGGCGACAAACTACATACATTTTTAAAAGCCTTTAAAAGCCTTTACATGATACCACATTAGATTCACGGAGGAGGTCTACTGCTAAAATTACTGCCCTCGATCTGACCTTCGCGGTGATACCTCACATGCATGCTGCAATTGCTGTTTACATATGACGCCAGACCAACGCTTGTGTACGCCTTTGCGCAAGAGAAGGGGGGGCAGGGGTGCTTTTTTTTTTTTTTTTTTTTTTTTTTTTTTTATTTATTTAGCTTTTTTATTCTATTTTTAAACTGTTCCTTCCATTTTTTTTCTTTGTTATGATTTTTATTGTTATCTCAGGGAATGTAAATATCCCCTATGATAGCAATAGGCAGTGACAGGTACTCTTTTTTTGAAAAAATTGGGGTCTATTAGACCCTAGATCTTTCCTCTGCCCTCAAAGCATCTGACCACACCAAGATTGGTGTGATAAAATGCTTTCCCAATTTCCCAATGGCGCGGTTTATATCCGGGAGGGGGGACATTCCCTCCTACTGCTTGTAAAAGCAGTCTAGAGGCTAATTACCCGCTAGAATTGCTTTTACATGAAAGCCGATCACTGGCTGAAAAGAATGATACCAAGATGATACCTAAACCTGCAGGCATCATTCTGGTATAACCATTCAAAGTCCAGCAACATACTGGACATATATTGTAATCTTTTTTTTTTTCATGCAGCCTCTTGGCTGAACGAAAAAAAAGAGATTGATTGGTGGGTATGCCCACCATTAGAATACCTCCCTTCATCCACCCACTTCTAATGATGGGCATACATGCACCATTTATATATGCCGATGCATGGGGGCATCCTCCCGCAAAAGTTATGCCGTGTACACACGGTCGGAATTTCGACCGTATGTACGTGGCATTAGGAGCCAATCGCTCCTCCCCCCCCCCCCTGCTGCCCCCATGCTTCGGCATATATGCTCTTTTTTTTAACTGTGGTGGTGAAATCACCTCCTACAGCGTTGGAGTCGCGGCTTTATGTATCGTGGGAGCAAACGCTGTTGCTGTCAAGATAAATAAATCCGCGCTGCAACTGAATGGCGCACCTGAAAACAAAAAAATGCTTAACACTAAAACACAGTAAACAAAATTACATACCTGAAAAGCAAGCATGATAAAACATGATAAAACATAATAAAACATTGCAGAATAGAATGGAGTAAAAAAAGAGCAACAATAGAGAGAGAATAGAGTGAGAGAGAGAACAATAAAACGACAACTATTTTTGTTTTTTTTATTTTTTTGAGATTCACAGGTAAAAAAAAGCTCCTGACTGTTAGCGACTGAATCAAAACGCTACCACAAAAAAAAATGTTAGCGATCGCAGGGATCAGGCCTGACTCTGCGAACACTGCAGTTATGTGTGCTTAGTGTTTTGTAAGTGACAGTGATCGATCGATACTGCACTTGGGTGGGCTGGGCTGGGCGGAGGGGGAAAACGCAGGTGCTAGCAGGTATCTGGGCTGATCCCGCTAACAATGCGTTTTTTTGGAACCCTAAACTGCTGGGACGCTAGTATAGATCTGATCAGATCAGATATTGATCTGTTCAGATACTATACCACTAAGGGAGGTGTATGCTTTGCGCGTGGGTGTTTGCGGTACTGGCACTAACCTGGGGCGACGCAGACCTTATTTGACCCTAAAACCTAATTGATATCACCCGCCGGGCGATCAGGGGGTTAAACCGTTATTGGGTAATAAATGGCGGGTGCCCTGACAGTATAAAAAACAAGCTAACTAACCAGCGTCACCCGTAACAGTAATACAAAAAAAAACTGGTTACCTAGCGACACTAATGCAGGGATCAGAAAAACGATCGCTTAGTGACACTGGCAAAAGGGGGTGAAAGGGTTAACTAGGGGCAATCAGGGGGTTAAACCTTTATTAGGTAATATATGGGGGTACCTGACGCTATATAAAAACCTGACGGGGAACCTAAATAACGAAATAACTAACTGGCTAACCAGCGTCACCAGTGACATTTTATACGGTGATCACTGGTGAAAGGGTTAACTCTAGGGGCAATCAGGGGGTTAAAACCTTTATTTAGGTTGTAATATGGGGGTACCTGACCTATAAACCTATTTATGAACCTATATAAACATGGCGGTTAACCTAAAAAAAAACTGGTTACCTAGCGACACTAATGCAGCGATCAGAAAAACGATCGCTTAGTGACACTGGCAAAAGGGGGTGAAAGGGTTAACTAGGGGCAATCAGGGGGTTAAACCTTTATTAGGTAATATATGGGGGTACCTGACGCTATATAAAAACCTGACGGGGAACCTAAATAACGAAATAACTAACTGGCTAACCAGCGTCACCAGTGACAGTTATACGGTGATTACTGGTGAAAGGGTTAACTCTAGGGGCAATCAGGGGGTTAAAACCTTTATTTAGGTTGTAATATGGGGGTACCTGACCTATAAAACTATTTATGAACCTATATAAAACATGGCGGTTAAAATAAAAAAAAAATGGTTACCTAGCGACACAATGCAGCGATCAGAAAAACGATCGCTTAGTGACACTGGCAAAAGGGGGTGAAGGGGTTAACTAGGGGCAATCAGGG